>JAPMOB010223043.1:0-34131 GCA_029875015.1 Lepomis gibbosus | reverse complement strand
CACACACACACACACACACACACACACACACACACACACACACACACACACACACACACACACACACACACACAGGTAGATGGTACTCAAGTTATCTGTTTGTTAAGACTTACATTGTTACCATCCATTGGCTTTGCATTGTGTTTTCCACATTACATCAGAGTATGCAGTATACAAAATATAAATAAAACAAATACTCCTATTACACAAACCTCCGGGCATATGACAAAAATTGTTCTTCAGAATGACAGATGAAAATATGAGAGACAACATTTACTTTTGACCATTTTGGATCAAACACCAAACCTGCTATTTACTCAGTGAACAATGTCAGCAGACACAGACACATCACAGACTGGACTGGACTAAATTTTGATGGATGTCAGTTGGGACTGCTAGACTTCAAGTGAAAGCGGATATGTGACATTTACTTACAGAGACTGCTCGTCGGCCAGTCACAGTGTTATGTAAATAGCACACCTGTCCACTCGTTGACGTGCCTGGCTTATAGAAAATCTGTCGTTTAGGGCTGAAATATTGTGTAAGGATAGCATCTGTGAGAATTTTCGGTAAGGGACTGTATGAAAATTACTGCAGCAGGGAGGGGGATCAAACCTTATGTTCCGCTTATCAAAAAAACAGGCTCTTCCCTGCGTTAGTAATATTTTCCTTTGATCCTCCCATTGACTTAGAAAAAAATGCACCCTCTCCACACATTACAAGTGGAGTTAATTTTTAAAGTTTTAACAAACAACACAATGTTTATATAGTAATATTACTACCACGTTGGGTGGTAGTAATTTAGACAAAAAGCTTCTAAATTAACAGTAGGTATTGCTTATAGTCAGTTGTTACTGTCCCTAAATGAATGAACATGCTCTGTGGCAGCTCTGTGGCTGCTGATGGATTTTGGAACCATATTTTCTCTGCACACCCAATTGCAAATAAAAATAATAATGAAATAAAATAATAATAAAAGTTGGACTATCCTCCTTATGGTAAAAAGAAACACAACAAAAAAAATACTTAACCCTCCCTAACTCTTTCTCCCTAATCATTTTGTTATGTTGGTACGTAAGTAAGCGAACATAATGGAGTTTGCATACATTTTTTTTCAACATTAACTGTTCATAGTATTTACATTAGTTTGTTAGCCCTTACAGTATTTGACAGCACATGCCACTGACATATAATGACCTACAACCTGTGGCACTGCTCGATTTTATCCCTGCTCTGTAGCTGCAGTAATGTCTATTAGCCTCACTATGGCATTAACAAAGACAAATTCTGTCATTCTCCATCATAGTCATGTTTTGAAACTGACGTACAATCACTCTCACTTCCTCCTCCAGATTCATACTGTCTTTGAAGAATGGTGAAATATGAAAACAGCTGACAAGAGGGTGATAGATCACAAGACAATCAATTTCATGATGAGCACCTTCACAAAAAAGCCAGTTGGAGAAATTTACATAGTTAATATTGTGTAATAATATACAGACATGGAAGCGCAGCTAAAACACGAATGGACTTTTTACTAGTGAAGCTGTATTGGCTTTACTCCATAAACAAAGGGCTTTCTTTGCTGTAATGGCTCTTAGGTGTCCCACTTGTGTCTCACTAATTACTTTGATTTCGTCAGGTCCAATAGAAATCTGGTGAACAGGAAAATCCATATTCGATAACAATGAAAAATTCATATTGTTGTTTTTTTCCCCATTCTTTTCCGTCTCACTTTCTCTCCATCTCCCCTCCTCTCACTCACTCACACCCCGCTCTCTCTTATTCTGTGATATATTTAAATGTTAATAACCATTCATTCCTGACACCCTATCTACCGAGCCCCAAGTTTAACAGGAAATCTATTTAATCTGAAGAATCTCATTACACGATCATGGCACAGCAGCTAAAGCCCTGACTATTGTCGATAGATGGGAGGTAGGAGGGGGGAAGAGCGAAATAAAGGAAGGGCTTGCCGAGAAAGAAGATGATGCACAGAAAAAAAAATGAATTCAGGAATGGATATTTAATTTAATCATTGTGCATGAAGCAACATAAAGGAGGCATAAAGAGTCTTGCTTCTTCCTTCATTTGAGAAGATAATGATTAAATGTTTTCTATTGTGCTGCACAGCTGAAAGGTTTAATCATTCCCAGAGCCATGGAGAAGAGACAGAAAAAGAAAAACATCACACCCTTTAGTGCATTTGACAGTATTCTAAATATGAACTTCTTTTAAGGCCATTAAAAGATTATCACTGATTTAACAAAATGCCTGTTCAGAGCATTAGCCACAGACTGTTCCCCAAACCCCTCAGAACACCATTCTCTGAGCTTCTATTATCTCATCCACCCAGCACTATTTAATTTCATTTCCATGAATATGCAATGAATTTAATTTTGAACACTATTTTCATCTGCTCCTGTAATCACAAAAAATGCCAGTGTAATTAGTTTCTAATTACTTGGTGTAATTGTTGTAGTAATCATTTTAATTACCCAAATGCAGAGACATTAGATGCTAAAAGGAAAATAATCTGCTTGTACCTCCTACTGTGTCTCTCATTCTCCAGAGTTTGATATCTAGATTTTGACATGGGCTGCTTCACAGTCAAAGACAGAAGCAATGGAGGGCTGCTGTGTGTGGATGTTTCATTGCACATGAAAGGGAAGGCATGTACTGTATGGGAGGGAATGTGAGGGAGTGAGGGAGGGAGAGACAGAGGCAGACAGACGGGACCAGACTTACATTGTAGCATCTCTGCAATCTGCTCTGTGGAAATTTGCATGCCCCAAAAAGCCATTAAGTTAAAATATACAGTTATTGTACCTTTCTGGGATCGGCGCCATACAAATGCTTATTGCATGTGCTTATAGCTCAGTCTACCAGATGGTAAATCATGAAATTTTATGAAATTATTGCACCAGTGAGGTGTTTTGAAAAGGAGCAGCTGTGAGGGAGATGGGACATTATAAACACTCACAGGTGTTCTGTCTTTCCCCACCGCCAGCCACAACATAAAAAATTAAATTATAAACAAACCAGCAAATGTTGTAATCTTCTTCACAGATACACTACTTACAGGAGAAATTGCTTAAACTAAGCAAAGAATTTAATTTTAATTTGCATAAAATATTTATTGTGGCTAAGAAATGTCATAGATAGGTCCGCTCATCTGCCAAGTTTGGAAATTGCCGAAATGTACATTCCATCAGCATCTCAGTGCCATGGATGAAGATCCATTAGGGAAGGCTCTAATGGGCACTTCACCCAAGCACATATGGGCAAGTACACCTAATAAGAGGGAGCTGGTCAGTGCCAAACACCACAACAAGCTTGTGTTTCTCATTAAGATTTTATTCCTTCCTTAGTATTTAATTAGCCGGTCTAGCACAGGGACCAAGGAAGATAGCTTCACATCCTCTTCACATTCACTGTGTTGCCACCTTCCAAATCTCCAACATGTAAGCTGGAAGTCTCCTGCTCCCCAGCTTACAAGCACTGTATTATATGAGAACTTGTTGCTTGGAATGGAGTGGCTCTGCAGAAACCTTGTGGCTCTGAGGTACAATGTGCAGATTTTGCATCCCACTAGTGTTCAGGTGGGATTTGAGACAATGGCGACACTGACATATGGCATGATCTCAATAAACTACAAATGATAACACTAACATAAAATTAACAGTGTTGACAGCAATTTTATTGAAAGATAAGAATAGAGTGAATTATTTTGTCTATATCTCGTCAACTATATGACTTTATGAATATCTCGTTATAGGCTTCAAATGGATGGCAAATCATTTAAAGGAATAGTGTGACATTTTCATTCTTATTCACTTTCTTGCTGAAAGTCAGATGAGAAGGTTGATATCACCTGGATTTCTGGGAGATACATATAGACTCTATTTGATACAGAAGGCAGTTGCCTCACTGCCTCGCTACAGCCTTGCTATTGAAAAGGCAAATGGATAACAGAAGCCTCCGAAATCATACTAAACAAACTTTGTTGGTTACACTCACCGGCTAATATGATAGTTCAGAGTTTAGATATCGTTAACTTTTCAAAAATCGAAGCGAAAAAGTGAAAAACTTATATTTGTAGACGTTTGTTCACCATCTTGTAAATTTTTTGTGAGCTATCGATGGTGCACAGATTTATGGGTAATAGGCAGCACTGAGTCAGCATCGATGTTGCCTTCAAAACTGACTGTTACAGGGGCAGTACATTTACTGTACATTTATTAATTTAGCTAACGCTTTTATCCAAAGCGACTTACAATTGCTATACATTTCAGAGGTCGCACACCTCAGGAGCAAGTAGGGGTTAAGTGTCTTGCTCAGGGACACAATGGTGGAGTCACAGTGAGGGATCGAACCCGGGTCTCACCACCCCTTACGAGACAGGACAAGTTAGAAACCTTCTGAGACAGCATTAAACAGAGCGATAAAGTTACTGCAAACAGCCTGTTAGGTAAGCTTACCATAATGACCAGAAACAACTGGCCTAGCTCTGTCCATATGTAACAAATTCACTCTACAGCCAGCAATTCTAAATCTCACTAACTTTCGAATGTTATTGTAAAAACAAGCATGCTTTACAGAGGACAATGTGCCTAAACTATGTTAAACTATGCCAATGCTTGCAGTCATTTCATTTGGAATGATATGAGTTCATCTTCTCTCGGGCAGAAAGGGAATAAACTTATATCCCAAACTGTCTATAGTAAAGACTATTTTTTTAACATAAGGTGTTAAACATGTTCAGTGAAGTTGGTGAAGCATTTTAAAAGCTCTGAAAACATCAAATTATAGTTAATGGCAATCATCCACTTCTGAACTTGGTACAGTATTCCTTTTCCCCCATGTATTTATTGTGTATGACAGGGTCTGTAACATATTCAAATGTGATGCATGCATATTCTTTCTCAGAAAAGACTGGTGCCTGGACACAGTATTATGCTGCAAGGGTAGCTAGGATAGTCATGCATATTCAAATCCACTGCTGGACATGGCTGCCCTAAATAGGCGAAGAGCGTGCAGCACTCAAGGGTGGTTTGTTTTCCATGTGTTTTTTTTTCTTCTTCTTCTTTCAAGCACCTCACATTCAGATCAAGGCCCTTCGAGGCATTTATTTCACATTAGCTGTAGGCGCTGCACGCCCCTGGTACCCATCAGCATCACAGTTGAATGGAGCAGTGCATAAAAATCAAAGAATCAAAGTGATTATAAGCGACTCAGCCCACAAATGGAAAGTCTACTTGATTCTATCTATCTATCTATCTATCTATCTATCTATCTATCTATCTATCTATCTATCTATCTATCTATCTATCTATCTATCTNNNNCTATCTATCTATCTATCTATCTATCTATCTATCTATCTATCTATCTATCTATCTATCTATCTATCTATCTATCTATCTGTTTTTAGCAACATTTCCCACATGGACATTTGTACCACTTCACTGATAGCTTATTAAATTGGGGGATGAAAAGCAAAACAAAACACAGAATAAGCCTGTCATCTTGAGTAAAGCCAGAAGTTTTACAAGGCTCAACATCCAATGATTATTCCATTCGAAAGCAAACCAACTTTAGACTTATTGTTAATTTAATTGCAGCCACATTATTTCACTCCTGAGAGGTTAAACAAGGACACAATTATTCTCTGAATAAACAAGTTAAATTGATGTATAGAATACAAGAGTGTGTGGCTGATCCTTTAGGAAGAGAAATGCACATTGTGGCATTTTGTTTACGAGGTTTTAAAACAGAGCAGCTTCTCACACCACCAAACAAAGCCTCTCTCCAGGAGAATCTCATTATGACTTGTAATGACAAATTCACCCTTTGCAATTATTTGCTGCCGTTTCAAAGCTCTATCTTGTGGGGAGAGGATTCAGCTTGTGCATTGTTGGCCATAAACCTGGTGAAGTAGTGCACCAGGCAGGACAGTGATATACTAACAACAACATTGCTGACAAATGAAATGGCGTGTATGGGACATCAGTGCTGTCCTTGCCTTGTCTCTAGAAACCACTTTCTAACTTGCATTGCAGACGTTCTGAAATGGTACACAGAGGTTTTTCAGCTTGCTACAAATATTTAGTTAGATGACAAAAATTCCAGACAAAAAAACCCAATAAACTACCCTAAACAATAGGCTACCCCTGGAACATGGTAATGGCGAATGCAGAATAAGGTAATCAAATGTGCTTGCAAATGACCTCAAACTCATCAACAAGAGCTTTTAATGAAATAACATCCTTAAATGAACACTGGGAGAGAGTGAAAAGTGAGCAATGGCTTTTCAGGGTAGTTTGAATTTTTAATTGCCTGTCGGGAGAATATTAGATAAAGCTTGATTAGAAATAAATTGAAAATCTCTGCTGAATGCATCTACTGATAGACACAGGAGGAGACAGCCAAGGCAGGCAGGACATCCATAAAAAGCCTTGCAAGACTTTTGAAGATGATTGATTTACTATCTATTAGTGTTTTTTTCTTAATATATTAATAACCAACTTTCGCACATGCACACCACCATTACAGTCACTTTGGCTATATTACATACTTTACATTTTGTAAGAATTCAAGTGATGGTTCCCTAATGTCAAGTATCTACAGTACTGTTTCATGAACTCGTATCAGCCAATTTACATCTATGTGCATTCTGCATGTGCAGTCCACAGTGTCTAAACCTCTAAAGTCTAATGCTGTTGTAACCTGGCAGTTTCACTGGTCATCGGCTCTCTCCCTGTACATACGTATGTCTCTCTCATGCAGGTTTCTGACCTTTGACTTCTCACTCTAATTCCTGTCTGTATGTAGCCATTGCTTCCTGGGCACTGATAATACCTAATTAAACCTAAAGGTCTGAAGGATGAATCAGACTAAGGGAAATATTTGAACTCCAGTTCATGTATTTTTCAGACTTAGATGAATTGGGTGCATTTATTTTATTAAGTTAATAGGATCTCATTCATAATTGGTCTGGATATCAAACTATAACCTTACAATTACTGTGACATTTTAGTAGATAATACAAATGGCAATTTAGTTTATGCCAAATATTATTTTTGGAAGCTTATGAGGAAAATATAGCTTAAGAGACAGTGACTTTTAAATAGCTTTTCTTAAAGTAAGACCATAGTAGAGTTTTTGAATGTTTTAGACGTACAAATGACCTATTCTTTAGGTTATTGGTAACTTTAAAGCTAAACATGATTCTGGTAGCCATTGATTTCCTTACAAATAAATAAGTAGTTTCATTGTTGTCTACATTACTTTATTGTGTGATAATGCAGCTAAAAGTGCTGAAATATTTTAAAATAAGGTATTAATTTACAGAGCTGCCATGTTCTGCCGAGAAGCTTCTACACCCCAGATGCTAAGGGTCAATGGCTGGAAAATTAAATCCAGAGTCACCCCAAGTAAATATGGAGCCTATAAGAATGGATGTGTAAATTTGCGAAATGATTGTAGAAATAAGCAAGTACGTCTCATATGCATGATATAATACTATAATAATTAAGTATGTACGGGACAAGTATGTGAATAAAATAGAAAGACAATATTTATTAAAAAGTTTCCAAAATGGCTATTTCCCCTGAAGTAAATAGAAATAATATTTGCTGTGTGACGTTTTAATGGCAGTGTTTTACAGCTGAATTAAATGTCCCATACACTGTCTTGCTCACTGCTGGCTTTTACCTAAATTAAAATCTTACAATTTGTTTCATAAATGAATCACATCAACAACATCTGTGTAACAAACCCAAACTATGCGAAGGTCAAATAATAAAAAATAATAATGACGGGAGAAAGAGAGTATGTCTAAACAGTTATTTGGTATATGCAGGTAGTTATTTGGTATATGCAGGTAGTTATTTGGTATATGCAGGTAGTTATTTGGTATATGCAGTTGTGAAAAAATGAAGCTGTGGGAATATGTAAATTGGAATTTCTATAAAATATAAATGAAAAAAGTAAAGTATTGGACATGATCTGGAATTTCCATCTGCAGTTATAGTTGGCTGTAAATGGGTTTATAAGGGTGTACAGCCAGTAAAAATCCTCTATACTAAGTAAAATATTTCTTTAAAGTCCATCGCTCAAACTCCTGCTGGGGAAATCGTTGTAATGATTATTTTCAATAAAAGACCAGCAGTGAGGGAGACCATCTATATGAAATAACTACTTCCAGATAACAGAGGCCATCACAGTGACAGGCGGGTCAAGAGGTCGGCAGACTGCAGAGCATGTGCAGTGGGCTGTGTGAAATAAAGGACACAGGGGACAGTCAGCTCGGCTCATCTGACCAGATCAAAATATAGGCTGTTCTTTACTCACAGCACAGAAAACAGTATAAACAAACCTGAGAAAAAAATATCTACTCGCTGTATTTCACAACATGGCACAGATACTGTTCCTTTCAGGGCTTTGTATCATTTAGCATATGCAATACCTATTCATATGTTACAATAGTGTTTCCAAAATTAGCACAAACTGTGCAACAGAAGGCACCAGAGCCATCACTGTTAAGCAAGTCTACTGAAAGAAGGCAAGCGTTTTCATTTATTTGGATCACTCCTGGTACACTGTTTATTGCTTGTTTTCCATCTATATTGAATTCTGCCTGTATCAAGACAGCTAGGAAAAAGCTACAAAAAATGTAAGCTGTTTATTCAGTCCTGAACACCACAGCAGTTGCATTACCTGAAATCACACCAGGCGTCGGTATGTGTGGAGAAAAGAAAAGAAAAGATCTATTGTTGAAATGTGTCTGTGTTGTTTCATATATCATTGATTAGACAAAATAAAAAAGCCATAACATTGGGTCAGGAGAACACAGGGCATGGGTGCTGACATTCTATCACAGCAGACACATATTGACTGGTGCTCTGAAAGTAGTCACTCACTCATCAGTGTGAGGCAGGCTGATTGAGTTGCCAGCAGCCACTAAATGAGGCCTCCATCCACCACGGGTCGAAATGAACTGCAATCTTTTCAGACCTTGTTGCAGCCAAGAGACCAAGTGAGTATGTGAAAGAGCCAGCGAAAGAGAGAGAGAGAGAGAAGAGGTTTAAAACTTAGGAGGATTTCAAATAAGTTTACTGAAAGAAAAAACGGAGGCAAGAGAGGAGAAAGCCATGAAAACAAAACAAGCAGATCTTATTTCAACCATGTTGTGCTAGACTAAAGGGTACAATTGGTCAGTGTAAAAGGGGCATCTCTGCCTCCTCCAGATCTCAGTCTTAACTTGAACTCTCTTGGTAATGCAAAGACAGAAAGCATGCAGTTAATTATGGCTAATGAAAGCTTGTTTGAGCAGAAGAGGAGGGGTGTACATTAAGGGAGAGAGAGTCAAGCGGCTTGAACCAGAGGGTTCCACGCACAATTTGTTTGAACCTGGGTCCTCCTCACTCTCTGCATGCTAATTTACCTTGGGGCTGCACCGCCTGTTTTTAAATATCGTTAATTGACTTAAGAGCTCATCAACGTGCTTCGTCTTCATTAGGTTAATGAAAAGGCCCAGTGTTTATTTTTCGTAACAGATTGTGGCAATGACATAATCTAATCGGTTACTTCCACTTCCTGAAGGATTGAGTCCTTCTGATGTGAGCTGTTGGAGCCGTTCAGATGTTCTATGTTTGTGGGTGTCTGTCTCTGACAAAGCAGAGACGGGGGAGGAATTAGAATAAACACATTTTGCCCTTGGCATGAATCCATGTTGCCCCTCTCTAATCGACAGTGTGAACTAACAAGAACGTAATGGTAGTTTTGATGTGTGGGTTGTCGGAAAAGTCTGGGTAAAAAAGAGGGGACAGCCTCTGAAAATGGGAGGATTGCAGATTTGTCTCTGTAATCCCAAAGCGTTGAAATAAATCAGCCAATGTGGAATGTCCATGACCCATGACATGAACCTAAGGGGCCTTGTAAGATTCTGTGCAGAAAAGAAAAAAACACTTTCTATGCTTCTAGGGGTGAGTATGCACTCTAGGACTGTAGGCTGCAACAAAATGAGAATGCAACTGGTGTAAATATTCATTTTTATATTGTAGACAACTCATAAATATCAACACTATCGCCAGACTAGAATTATTCTGCAAAGGTTCATCTATGTGCACAGCAACAATATTAAAGTTTGAATAAAATATACTATTCATGATCGTCCTTTTTTCAGCAATATCCATTTTTTTACTTCCAATAATTACCTCTCTATATAGTTTTTAGAGGTGGAGTCTGCCATTCCCTCACTAGATTCAAATTGCCTGCCTATTGACAAGGGATTCACAGGAAACGTTGCATGCGTTGTAATCCAGCCTTTTATCTATTTGCTATCAGCCTCACTCTTTACTGTTCAAGCTCCTACAGTTCTATCAGAACTGTATCAAGTTACTGCTAATGCAAAGTGAACATTTCTTACTGCCACCGCTTCATGTTAAAAACATTAATTAGACAAAAGTCATGAGTTGTAGTATCGTCCAATACGTAATACACATACTGAGCTGATAAATATCAACTCATCTCAGTATCAACGTTTGAAACATCAGTGACACAAGCAACTTCATTTAAAATGTACAGGGGAATTGCCACATTATTAGCATACACTCTCTTTCTGCACCCCAATGACAAAAGATCTCAGGATTTAAATGCAATGCTGTAATTTAACCTTTGACTTTCTTCATGGATCTCTGGGTTAAACATTGTGTCAACTGACCTTAAATGATGAACTCTGGCTGACGCAAACACACAAAGCCAGCAGAATCACACATTAGGTGAGTAAGTCTGCCGGAGCTGCTGTAACACTTAGGGAAAGCGTGCTGATCTTCCTCCTGAGGACAGTAACATTTGAGGCCATCTCTAGTGGTGTGGCCCATAAAGAGTGACATGGTGGAAAAATAAATCACCCTCCCTACCCCGGNCTCCTCACCCCCAAACCCTCTGCTCCTTACTGTCTGGGCTATGTGGCCATCAGGGAGCTGCAAAAGCTCATCAGTGAGAACTTGAAAATCCTCCTAGGAGCTGTTCTGGGGTCAGCTCAACCTCTCCACACCATAAACAGCTCTCAGTCAGGTTCATCACTAACTGTTTCACCCTGCACTTTTGCTCACTGTCCATCCGTGCACTCTCGTTCCGTAGCACCCAACAGCAGACGTTTCCAATAAATCATTTGACCCCTCCTCTTGCCTCTTGTCTAGGAGCCCCTGTCTGTCCCCGACTTGGCCCGAGATGATGCGTTCTGCTAAAGTCACTTAAATAAAAAGATCGCAGTGGGAGACATAATGTGTTAAAGTAATAAGATGGTCTCGGGCAGGTCACGGCCCCTTTCCCTGCTCCAGTGCTCCTGTGGAGGCTCTTGGAGTTAATGGGCTGTGGTCAGTGCACTGGTGAGCCATAAAGGCTGCCCTCCGAAACTACAGCCCTATTCAGAACAGGAGATCCTCCAAAAGCCACTAACTGGCCCATCTAGATAACAGCAGATCCAGCACTATTTCCACAGTGCATCTGACACTCCCAGGACCTGTAAATCTCTTGTATTTATCATCTCCTCTTGTACCTCTCCTCCCTGACTGCCATCCTTACGCAACTGTCCTTCAGTGTCAGCTGTTAGCTGAATTTCACTGTTTGTCTGGAGAAATACATGGACATGAGTTTCTTTCCCAGCACTTTCCCACCTTGTCTAAATGTGCTTGTTCTGATTTGACCTGGATCCAAGCCATGCATACCATTTACATCCTACAATAATGAATAAAGTAACAGTGTGTACTAATGAATTAAAATGGAAATATTAAGATTGGAAAGCTATAACAAATTATCCTTGCATTTCAGCTGCAGGTTATTTTTGTGATGGCTAGTGTGCTTTCACCCGGGTGTGCAGGCTTGCTGAGTGGAGGGAGTGACCGTTAATGAATGTAGCTTAGGGGATTAATGAGAAGAAGCAGGGGACGTGTCATGGAGAAGTGTCCTGGCATCGTGACGACTACACTGCAGCCCCCATCCTTGTCTCCACTTACAGTGATTACATGTGAGCCCCTGTCATGCGCTATAAGTGGTTTTATGAAATCGTATTAAATGCCATTGTTTATGCCTCACTTTTCACTTCCTCATTGGTCTTCCACTGTTTTTTGTTGCCTGCCCTTAGCATGCTTCATTTGGGTTTCACTTCAGGTTTCATCATCAAGGCGTCAACATGTTAGGTCAAATTAACCAATTTTTCCTCATGCCCGATTTGTTGAACTTTGCATTTATTTAGCCCACTGAATCCTTTTGCTTGTAAATGATTAATGTACGGCTCGCTATCGGTAACAACAGCAGAGAATAACTAGGTTTAGTAACACATTTGCCGAAGCAGGTGGATTTACCACACCAAAACACTGTCCTACAGTAATAAAGTTTCTGTTCATTTAAACCTGCAGAGCAATTCAACTGTAGGCTTGCTCTTGACAAGCTCTAGAGCAGAGAAAAAATGAGGACTTACCCCAATATTTTTTAATGTGTGGCTCAAGGCAGTCACAGTTGTGGCCTGATAAAGTTAAGTCAAATACATAAAGGACCCAAATCAATCAAAAATGTATAGCTTAATTCCATTTTTTCACAAGACTAATCCACACTGATGAAAAACATGTAATAAATATTATTTATTTATTTATTTATGTAATTATTGCCATTCTCCTCAGCTCTGTGGAGCACTATATCATCTTTCAGCTAATTGTTTTGGTTTTCCGACCAGTGTGTTAACATTTTTTCATTCTCTCTCAGTGCTCTCATAGCGTCATTTTGGCTTCAGAAATTTTTTCAGAGGAAAAACTTTAAGACCCAAATGCTAACCAGACAGCAGCAAACGACAGACTGCTAAAGTTAGTTAAACTACCTTGTGATTTGGCTAAAAAGTCCGATATTTCATTCACAACTTGGTGGAGAGCAAAAAAGAGCTAAAGGAGACTGGACTTATTTGCAAGGTGCCCAGAAACAAGACTCTAAATGAATGCTAACTCTGGCTCCTATCTGTCCATAGCAGTTTGTTAAGTTTACCCTATTAACTTAAAAGGTAAAAATATGCCAAGGTTTTATTCACTGCTTTTATCCTCTGCCCCCCAAGTGACAAAAAAACAGTTTTGCAGGTCTGATGAGTTCTTAATAATCTTGATGCTTTTGAAGTAATCTTTTGTTGTTCTTAATAGCCACACATCTAACTGATTGTGTGTGACAGCAAAAATAATAACTGATATTTACTGAACTCAATAAGTTCAACAAAAAGCTAGCAGTGCCACTGGTCCCCACAAACCTCCTTGTTTCAACCTCAAATGCTCCTTTTTTTACTTTACATTTAGTTGTGTTTACACATGTTTCTTAAACATTTTTCGGCCCCTCTCTGTGTCACATAAAGCCACATACAAAGAGAGAGAGAGCAGCACACTAGACAGACAGACTGCCCCCCTCCCCCTAGCATGGCTGTAATAACCTCCTGGTGTTGGAGCAGACTCTCTGAGAGATATCCTTGAGCCTCACCTCCATCTCTCTAACAGGTCACGCCGAGATCCAGGAGATAGTGAGCTATAGTTAAGGTCCAGATCTGCTATCTAGACGTGAGTGATGGAGGAAACCATGTGGCGACATGTTTATTGTCACCCAGATGGTCCACAATGCAGTGGCTTGGCGAGCCACATCCGTCCCTAATATAATTCATGGGGTGGCACCATTGTGGGGTGACTGATAAGGCCTTCACTTAGCCCTGCACTGGTCACTTGTCTCAAGGAGACTCCAAAGAAACTTCACTCTGTACAAATGGTGGCCAAAATATCTAATCCCACCAAGGGGTTGCACTTTAGTGCTAAAACCTGCAGCGAGGTTACAGGGCTGAGAAAAGCCATTTATAATAGGAGAATTCTCTCTCTACCATTTGGCTCCTTGGAAGAATTCTTATTTAGAGAGAAAAAGCAATATCTTGTGACAAAACAGTGCAGGAAATGTAGAGTAGATGAGAGAGAATGGAACCGCCAGCCCACCCAGAGAGGAACTTTACAGGCAGTTGTTGCTGTCCACACAAAATTAGGCCTCCAGAGTCCTTCGCCTTGGCATGTCAAATTTTTTTTGGCACTTTCAACTTAAAGAATTCCACTCTGCAGTAAAAGCTGAGAAAATGTTATTCTTACAAATTATTAAATTGTAGTGTGTATGGTGACATTTTGATAGCGAAGGACACCATCAAACACGCTTTTCAGCAGGGAAGGTTAAATGGAACCAAATGCACAGAGAGCAATGCGTTCACTGATCAGTAAGATCAGAGGAGATCAGCTTGGTGTTGCGGTGATTCCTCAAATCTGTTAACCATCAAACCATTGTAGCTCAGATTGACCAGAGAAATTTTCTCTGACAAGAAAAGTGTGTATAACTGCATAAAGATATTTAGAAATCTGTTCACCATTATCATAGAATGTTATTCTGTGGTGTGACTCATGAATGTGTTATTTCACATTGTTTATGCTCATACAGACAATTTTCACACTATTGTCAGTACCTTGCAAATGGTAGAATCCTTTTCTTTTGCACATGAAAGATGAGAATTAACTAGTCCTTTGCTAAAATCAATAAACTGCAAATTACAGCAACTTAATAGTTTATTAATATAACTCATGAGACTCAAAATTTGAAAGATTTAGTGCGACGCTATAAAGGTTTGTTTCATAATTTTCTAATAATCACAATATAATTGGTATATAGTTATGAGATTATTCTGCAGTCATGTGTATCTTCAGTTTTAGGTATCCTAGAGTGTGTCCTCGAGATGTACTTTAGATACAATTACATGAATTAGGTAGATGTATATGTATGGCTTAGGTATACAGAAAGCCTGCCTGGAGACATCATTGTTGACAACGGACAGATCCACGTTTGTGTCCATGAAGCCCTTCACACCCACCTCATACATTTTACATGTTACATATTAATATTCTCCTTGAATTTCTTCATCACCTTTTCACCCTTTCAGCATCACCTTTTATTGTTTCCCAGCTATTGCTGCGTTAACAAAACACACAAATACGGCAACAAAACACACTGAGCAACAAAAAATAGAAACACCTGTTATGATGCAACACAGTGCAATACAGAAATCCTGATATGAATACTTTCCTGCTTTAATTGCTTGTGTATTATTGAATCAAATCTGTGGTCCAATCTGTATTTTGTGAAGTAGTTTTATTTAACTATTTCATATTGAAAGTTTTTTTTTTTAAATGTTTCTTTCTCCATATTTACACAAAAGGAGGAGCATAAGGATCCCATACATCTGGACCATTGGAGGGCAACAGAGGTCAACGGTGCAACTTTTACAAGGTACTTACACTTCCTTGCTGTCCTTTTGATCTGACCCTGTCTCCTACTGTACATAACTCTGCAATACTGTCTTCTATTTATCTCAACAAAAAGGAGAACTCACCTTTGGCTCTCTGTTCTGATTTGTAATTGAATTGTGCTGCTAGTGTTTAACCTTAAAGCTGACAGTGTAGGAAAATGCAAAGTAATTTAAGTTCAGCATTTTGAATGACAGCGCTATCTTGGGAAAGCAAAATATTTTAGAGATTAACATTGTGCTAAACATACAGAATTGTAAGTAAGAGTGGCTCAGAAATTTAAATCTAATTAAGAATAATTAAATATTTAGTTTGTGTTTGTGAAACGAGTATGTAAACAAACTAACTAAGATCACTGTTACCATTCTTTTACCACTGCCCATGTCTTTTTATGCAGTTTAAGTGTAAATATAAAGAGCCAGAAGACAAAACAAATGCATTGACACAAACAAAAACTGTGTTCATGCGCTAAAAATTCAAAAGGCATTCATAAGTGGACTTCCAATCTACATCAGCAGCCAGGGCTTATTTTTCAGCAAGACCAATAGTTGGAGTTCTGCCTATCGAAGCAGCATCTTTATTCGGATGGAAAATGAATCCTCAAGGAACATGGCCAGGCGCTTTATTGTGTATGCAGTGTGTGGCCAGGTTCAAATTGGCAATCAATTATCCAATTAAGACTGACAGAAATGCACATCAGGAATTCCAGCCCATCAGTCCAAGCTTCTGATTGGAACACGATTAGAGGGACTTAATTAAACCCTAGGTGCTGGGTGTTTAAACATCATTTGTGCGGCGTCGGAGGGCTTGAAAATATAAATCTGGACTCTGGATTCTCCGCACTTATCCTAGTTACAAACCAGAACAGACATAAAAACCTGTAAAAATGTCCCTTTGATTCCATCCAATATGTGACCATGGTGGTTGTTGAAAGAGGTGTGAGGAGCTTGGAATTAAAATGCATGCCCTTGGGAAGATCAGAAGAAAGAGATAAATATTTGTGGAAATTGCACAGTACAATGCAATAACAATAGCGACCATGATATTGTGCCACATTAGTCTTAAAACCATTCCCACGGTTTAGTGGGTTCTGAATAATTCAAGGACATACCATACCATGGAGAGCCATATAAGTGTGATGTGTTGAATGAAATGCAGCTTGCTTCTGAGATTCTTAGGGGTATTTTCTTACTTGGCCAACCTCTGCTTCTCCTGTGTGGTTGTTTAGTGCCTGTATTGATTTCTGAGCTGTTTCTTCCTCCTGTGTCGGACAGTGTGAAATGGAAGGCACTGCATTTTAATATTGGGCTGTGAATTAATCATTTTTCCTGATAGCAAAGCTCAGCTCTGTCCCTTTAGGAGAACACCTTATCACAGCAAATAGGATTCAAAGGGAGAGGAGCAGTATAATCCACAGCTAATTGGATGAAATGGCTGTGCTCTCGCCCTCCTTCCAGGGGCTAGCGTCCATGCAGCCCCCTCCACAGGGATCTTGGAGCCACCGAAGAGGTTATTACAGTTTGTCCTAAGGGAGCATTAATACCTTAGCCCTTGTTCAGACATGCAAATAATCTAATTCAAGGTCTAGCTAATTAACAACTTAGCTAGAGTAAAGATAAAGAGGCTCAATAATAAGCCTGAGCTTTTTGTAGGAGGGCAATGTACCACCTACCTCATGTACACCAATGTCACTAAAACAGGAGGAGTACGAAATGAGCACAACAAACTTGTATTGTAATGAAAAAAAAGACTTGAAGCAAAATGGAAAACAATTAATACGAAAGGCTGATGTGAAACTGGTCTCTTAAGAGACTGTATACAAATTATTAAGGGAGGGTAGTGTCCCACAGTAATAGTCCCCATAGTTTTTTGGAGATGGGGAGGGTCTTTAGTGATTAAACATGATCTCTCCAGAGAGCTCGTTATTTGTCACAATCCTTTAGCAGCGTCCATCTTCACTTTATTCTAAATCTTAACAGAAATCAAAGCTACAGTTAAGTCAAATGTATCAAAAAATGTAAATATGTAATGTAAAATTTGGTTGAGAGGAAATATAATTTTAAGTGCACAAATTTAAAATATTTAGCTCACTTTCACTTTTAGTTACAAACTTTTCTTTATGTCAAAGGGAGGTATGAATGCAAATTAAAAATGATAAAATGTTGTTAGCTCCCCCCATCACAATTGTTTTCATAAAGTCCCTAGCAAAGGAATATAAATGGAGTGGATAAGATTAATAATGAGTTACAAGTTTATTTATGTACATATAATTCCTGTTGTTGATCAAATTTGGCTGTGAACACCTGGGATTCATGGAGTCACAATATGTAAAGTATTATGCATGTGATGTTTTCAGTGAGTGATCCGATGGATATGTCAACATTTTTTTTGACACTCAACATGCTTAAGTCTAATAAGAGTTTCTCCTTGAGTGCTCATGCAGTGTACTATGGACACTTATTTGAATAGCCGCTGTAGACGGTTGTCTCATAATAAGCAGTAGAAAAATGGAACATGTTTTAAGGCATCTCTGGCTTTTCCAGGGTAAAATGTTAATCCAGCTTTAGCAAGGTTACATGGTCAAGGTTGCCAAATTACCAACAAGCACTAATCACCCCTGCCTTGGAGCGAGTCTGGTTCAGAAGCAAACACTGTGGAACATTGCTCCCAGCCCCCGCTGAAATGCCTCACCACACACACAACTACAGTCTATGCCTTTCTTGTGTATGAAATTGTGATTTACAACATCAATTTACATCTGCCAATACCAAATAACTTTTCCTTAAATACATGAAGTTTCTGCTCCAAAGGGTCTGTGTTCTCCCTCTGAGATTGTTTAAAACATACTGCAAGCGCAAATTTGACTTAAGCAAACACAAAGATCACTGACCTTTGGAAATTACAACATGGCCGTCAAGAGAAGATCAGCATCAATTAACACATGTCAGACTGGGAAATATTCACAAATACTGTATGTTACTTTGTTTAGATTATTTTCAAATTGACCATGAAAACTTAGCAAAAAAATATAAATATTCATCCAGAATAAAATGATTGACAGTTGGGTAAGAAAAAAGTATTCCAATTGATTTACTGCTTTCTTTCAAAGGTTCTCATATTGCTACTTACTATATATTATGTGCGTCTGTGTGGGTGCAACATTAAGTTGTTCTTTTCTCATCCATGGGACAAACATAAGGAAGGCATTGTTATGACCACTTACATTTATCCTCTCACCATATTCCTAATAAGTGATGAGATTTGTAATGTGTTCAAAATGTTAACAAGTAACAAAGAAAAGCAAACCATGACACATCAAGTCTGCTCATTGTCAAAGAATAGACGGGTTTCGTGCATTGTCATCACCGAGATGCAAGCAACTAGGGGGCAGAAAGCAGCGTTCTGTCTTGGGTGCACTTCAGTTTATGCAGCATATCTAGCAGCAGTGTTGGGCAAATTACTCTGAAATTGTAATGAGTTACTTTTTACTTATTACTCATTTAAAAAGTAATAATATTACTTTACTTATTACTGGTTATTAAAAGTAAATAGTCACTTTAATCGTTACTTTACAATTACTTTAAACCACCACACCCCATCTTTAAAAGTGACGGGAAGCCTGTTCAGCAGCACATTTTAGAAATGAATCCACTTTACTGGTACAATAATTAACCTGAGCAGTAAACAACCAGCCGAACTGAAAACACTGCAGCCTCTCAGACCAGAGGATGCTCTAACATGTAGACTATCATAGGCCAATAAAAAACAAAGCAGGTCCCTCATTTTAACTAATCACGTATTCATAACAGCATCAAGGAGGATGATTTTTACAAACATAAAGTTTTTAACGCCTCTGTCTGAGATAAAAAAAATCAAGCAATTATCTCATAACTACCGTTACTGCTTTTCACATGCATTGATAAGTAAAGTATTCAGTGCCTTTTCAAAACACAAAATGGTGATTAACACCACTCTCTCCTGCCGAGTGGATGCTTCACTGGCGGTAACTCCTGGAGTTTCTTTCTACAGGCCAAGTTTCACGGAGCTGTGCTGCTTTAGCAGATGCTTCAGTACAAAATTGTTTGCAATTTTGCTGGTCGCACAAAGTTTCAGCGATCTTTTATGCGAAATGAAACACAAACAAACAGATCCAACGCTGAAATGGCAGTTTATTATTAAGTCAACAAGAAATTACAAACAATGCGTAATCCACGTTGATCAAAGCGGTTGACTACAGCCTTTTTCCCTCTGGTTGTGCGCGCATCCAGTAGTGTTTGTATACAAGAAACCCGTGTATAGGACTGGTGATACACTGTGAACCTGTATAAACTGACTTTGCTTAAAAAATGTAAGCCTGATGATTGCCTTAAAAAATTAAGTAATTAATAACAGAGAAATTAATTTGCTTAAATGAAACTGACTTGAATTCTAATAGATTGGAAGTAACTTTAGTAAGTAAGTCATAAAGTAAAAGCCAAATTACTAATCAAATCAGAATTAAGATGACTAGATTTTCACGTTTGAATTAGTGATATTTATCATTAAAGTTAAATTTGTATGATTTAACACACTACAGACATTATTGTTTAAAATTACACAACGGAAATAAAACTTGCATTGTAGCTGACATCCTATAACAGTATTTTTTATACATTTTTTAGGACACACACACTTACATATTTTAGATTTTGAATTCTGTGTCAGCTCACCTTTACCCAGGTTCAGCATCACCTGTTGAATAAAGTTAAAATGTTTTTATCCACTTTAGCTACTCCAGATGTAGGCACATACCTGGGGTGGGTTTTTCAGTTCATCCATGACAACACTGCCTTTCAATATGTTCCCTGCCTTTGATGGGTTCAGGTGAGGAGAAGCCAGGTTTGGGGCCACATCTTCCTGAAGGCAGAAAAGTCCGAAAGGAATGCCTTTGAAGGTGTTCTCATTATCAATAGCCTAACAAAGTGGGAGATCCATGAAAGAAAGGACATAATATTGGCAGTTAACAGTTGGAAGTAGTCCTCCCATTTTACTAGTGAACCATGATTTTGTTTGCACTATTTGACTGGAAGAACTGAGTGTTAATAGCTTAAAATGTAACATAAAATAGAAGTTTGAAGCACCTTTGCAAAAAATGATGGAAAGTCTCAAGTTAAGGTCAAAAAGGGCTGCTGGTTTCTCTCTATGTGGAATACACCACACACTTAGCAAAAATGTTCCACATTCACTTGTGATAACTTCAGTTCCCCCAAGAAAAACAACAAAAACATACCCACCTTTGTCTTAAATGTGTTTTTGTAATTGTGGAAAGTCATTAAGTTATGTCAAAATTCAAACATAATCTTGAGTATTTTTGAAACAATTTTTCAATTAAGCCTGA
Organism: Lepomis gibbosus; assembly: GCA_029875015.1. NCBI lineage: Eukaryota > Metazoa > Chordata > Actinopteri > Centrarchiformes > Centrarchidae > Lepomis > Lepomis gibbosus. The sequence continues at coordinate 13,394 of JAPMOB010223043.1, read as the reverse complement.
AAAATTATGGAAGAAAAGCTTACTTAACGTAATAGCTGTCCGTAGTCAAATTGGTCCATATTCGTCCAATGACAATGTCAAAAAAGGTTAAACAGAAAACATGGCAGGGTTTTTGACTGCAGATAGACCAGACCAATTATCCACTGATGGATACAGTGTCCAACTTTTTAGAAAATGACATAGCCTTTTTAAAAATGAAACTATATATTTGTGACCTCTTTTTACATCTTCTGTAGGAGCCACTGGTAACAAAGCCAAAAAGTATTAAGAGATGGACTAATGCATTGTTAGTTTTGGTATTTTCATGGAATTTGTTGACAATAAGAAAAATAAAGAGTAACTTTGCTCTTGTCCTTTAAAGGAGCTATTTGACAGAATTAAGGCAAAACATTCAAAAATTAACTAAAGTTGATGTTATTATTAACATAAAATGAAGAAATCACAGTTATGATATTTAGACAATGACATATCTACTGAAGTTAGCATGCTAAACAGCTGACCTTTGGCCCATCCTGTCTCATAATACCACTTTGTACCTCAACATGAAATTCACTGTAGGGTCCAGTGTGCCCTCAGTCCAACAACACAAAGGTGGTTTTATTGCCAGGTTTAGCCCCTGGCATGCTGGGACTGACCCCGCTACCCCCCACTGAGGCCTCCAGAGGTGGATGTGCTGACTGATGCCCAATCTCCCTCTCTCTCCTCTGCAGCTTCATGCCCCTTGAACCCACTGTGTCTTTGTCGTTCCCGGAGTCAGAGTCTTGGTCAGAGCCGCTGTAAATCACCACTGTACTGTATAGCCTGTTGTCACACTGGCCTCAGTCAGACCTGGGACGGTGTGTTCGGTCCTGGTTAAGCCATGCTCACTGGGTGGTTGCTAAGCCCAGTTCCTGTCAGCTTACCACCCCCGCTGGGTCCCTTGCCCGGGCCTGAAAAACTCCTTTTCCCAGTGGTCCAAAGCCCCTGTGCTTGTGGTTAAACATTAACACTTCCCAGTGCTCCAAACTCCCAGAATCAGGAACCAATAAGGCCGTTAGCTGCATGGTTAACTGAGTGGTTCTAACTAACTTAGTGTTTACTGTGGTAATATGCTGCCCCTATTTGTTTGGAGTAGGAATTTCAACAGGTAACCAATTCACTTCACTTAGTTTACCTTTAAGAATTTACATTTCAGCAATATTATTGGAGGCTTTCAATGTACTGAGGTGGAAATAAAACAGTGAGAGTATACTGTCATATAGTATACTGTATATATTTGTTTAAAGTAAAAAGACACAATGACCAATTTCAAACTTCTGATGAAGTCATCAGTGGTTTTCATGAGATGATGCATTTACAGACCAGACAATATATAGATGCTCATAATATGCAAACTATGTTGTGCTTAGTAGTATGTCTTTTAGCTCCTCTTATTAAAAAAGTATTATTACAAAGGGTTAATAAAAGCATAAATGCATAAAATATGGTATACCAAGTGTTAGAGTCCAATCACTCTTTTTAATAGCTTTGTAGCGGCCAGAAAATCAAGTATTCATGAAGATTGAGGAAGATGATCCAGTGAACTTCAATTTAATTGGTGCAAATTAAAACAATCCATCTTTTGCAGCTGTCTATCTATCTGCTATCACCACTTCATTGCTCGTCTTGCACCTTGATTACAATTATCTTTTAATAGCAAAACTTGTCAGCAATTTCTCTCCCTTCTGATTTACTTCCCGGCCCAACACAGCGTTGTTCCACTCATATAATTCATGTTTTAGTGTAATGCAGAGTGAGCCTCCACTGGGCAGACGCAAGATGTATTGACACCATCACCTCATATCTGCTGGGTGCTATGACATATGGCAAACTGTCTCTCTGCAGTATAGGCTGCAATCCTTCCCCCATTCATACAAAAAGAGCATGTTTGCATGCCTGGGGTTTGGTCCCCATAGACTGTGCTAATAGTGAAGTACATCAATGGATTTGAAAATAAATGCATATGCAGACACAATTTTTTGCAGTGTCCAATAACGGTTCCAGGCAATTAGACCGAAAGATGACACTCTGACTTTTAATTTGGGACAAAGTGATCTCTCTCTCGCCTCTTTCATCCTCCCCTGCCTCTCACCTGATATGCTGAGCTAAGGCCTTTCCACAGATACATAGCTGTAGTCTTATTTTATCATAAAATGGGATCTTGCCATTTCCTCGCAATGACTAGAAGTTGAAATGCTCATCTTAAGTGACTTAAGATTTCATAGATGACACCGGTGGTGGAGCTTTGGGAATGGAAGGCATCAATAGCTGTTGAGCTAAGCAGAACACAACATATTTGGTAGATTGAGGCAAAACAACCGCTGAAAACACTATAAAATACTGTCAATAGGTGAGAATAAAAGCTGTTTTTTATTCATTGTATGCTGCTGATTCTCTAAAGACAAACTTACTGTAAGTATACCTCTGCATTAGTAGGTAATGTCGAAGTGAGGCTGGAGCAAGTGTCAGAACAGCCTTCATTAGAAAAAAATGATATTCTGAATAAATCTTCCCTCCAAAGTATCAGCAGCAGACTCATTGTTGCAGCAATAAAATATATCCAAGTCAAGAGTTTCAGCATTTGAAATTGCTGGACATTACAGCAAATGAGCCATGCATGGGCAATAATCAACAGAGAGATGGAGAAAAAAACAGAGCAAATATTCATATTTCATAAAACTTCATATCAAGATATGTGATCAATGGGAGGAAAATCTTTGCTCTCTAGTATTTTATTGCCACTAATTATTCACTTACCAAGCATTATAGATCTACTATGCTAGTACAGTTCCTTATTAACAATTAAAACAGGTACTTTAGGATGGTAAATAGGTGTAAAATGAGAATACAAAATATACAGTTTTTTTTACAATTGAAAACAATATTAAGTAAGTAAGTGTTCCCCTCACTTAAGAAAAGAGAGAAAAAATCTGTTGGTGCTTTGGGGAATTGTTCAGCCATTTCCACTATGCCCCAAATAAACTTGGATGTTCTCCATCCATCAGGTGACTACATGGAGAGCTGACCTGTCATAAATTCACTCTGTGGGGATGATGACAGGGCCGGAGCCAATCTTCATGAAAGAATAAAAAAATGGCTCTAGGTTCCCATCCCCCTTCTCCCTGAGCCCCCTTCCAACCCCAACTCACCCTTTACCCTCAGTACTGGAACAACCTCGCTCCCTATCTTCCTGCCTATCTCTCTCTCTGCACTTACCAGTCTCTCTCTCTCTCTCTTTCACCCCCTTTTCTCTCCATGGGTAAGCAGGTAATCATGAGCTGTCACAGAAAGGTGACCCATTAATGTGATGGATACGGTGTGAAAAACAAATGGTGTGAAACGTGTGGATTGCTGTCCTTACTGCACCTTGGCCTTTTGTTCTGTCATATCAATATCCACACAGGGCCTCATTACACCGCTGCACTACACAATGAGTGGAGCGCCAGGGTCAAGACTGCGCCACGCTCCCTTTGACTGGCTCCGACTAGGCTTTTCAGCTCAACCTCACCCCAAAGGACTCCCAGGTAAACATGAAGAGGGGCAGCCTCTGGAGCCAGAGACAGCACACATCATCCCAGACTAAATAAGCAACCCTCCTACAGTCCTGTATCCGTCCGGGGCCATGAATGTGTTGCCTATATGTCTGTAGACAAAACTGACAATAGTTGCATGGACAAATCACTGAGTTCAAGTTGATACATAATCTGGTCTTTTTGTTCAATTTGGACATATTTATTTTGAATTTCAGCTTTGCATTTGGAGAGTTGAGGTCTCCAGTGTCTAGGAGCCTGGACATCACTTGTATATCTAAAAAGTTCTAAGCTATGTTTATGTTTTGTCTGGTCAAATTTGACTCTTTATTGAATACACGCTGTTGTTGATGATGTTTCACAGACTGTGTGAATCAGTTATTTTTTCTTCAAACTTTCAGGTTCCCTGGCTATAGATCACATTTTCCCCAGACAATGGCAGGTCACATAGTGATAATTGAAACTCTACATTGCCAGACTGTGTGTGAACAGCAGCAAAAGAATCAATAAGTAGGACTTATATGAATGTGTATGGACTCCTAAATTGCTACAGGCATACTGTAAGATGGGCACTTAGATTTTCAAAGAGCCATACTGCCAGTCAAGGTCAGGAGGGGAAGCAGTGAGGAGCTACTGTATCATAGTCCTGGTCTAACCGTGCACTGTCCATTACACTTCCCCACTGTCTGGTCAAGCACTTATTAAAGACCAAGGCTAATTCTACTGCCAGGACCTGTGATCCACAAAGTAACAGCTAATCGCCAATTAAGGAATATTATGGATTACAATCAATTCATTTTATGTGCTCTGGATAATTTTCCATAAAGCTTCAGCGTTTTTCTGTGGGCTTGAAATATACCGCATGCAGGTGAATTCTGACAATTGAGGATCCATGCAAATCCTCATGTAAATCCTCATACAGAAAAACAAGAAAAAAAAATAATGGCAGAAGCTATAAATGGCTTTGGTTCTGTCTTCAGTTATACAGTAGGGAAATACACTGCAGCGGTCTCTACATGTAAGCCAGTACAAGGGATGTCGATACACTTCTGTGTTCCCCCTAAGGGTCTACAATGGTGGTCTAGTGGACACCTCAGATGAAACGCTGGAGACTCTATTAAGGACAGTGGTTACGGGCCACAGACTAATCTAGTATGACAAACTGGAGGTGTCCTGTTATTTCCAGACCCGGTGATGAATCGGGGGCTGTAGTCCCCCATGCTGTCATGTCAGAGTGGAGCTGAAACAGATTGAGAGGGAGCCGACAGCAGATTGATGTTGCAGGCTTCTTCTCTCCCCTCTAAAACCCACAGAATCAGTCCATTAGCCCTCCTCCCATTTGCCTATCATTTTACACAGGCAGCTGCCCCCACATTCATATCTGAGACTCACCTAGGGGGCTGAACCGAATGCCAGTTAAGTCTTTAGCTGTCTTACTTTGGTAAATCATATTTTCAGTAATTTTTTCTACATTCACAAATATTTATTAAGTAATAATTGCAACCTTTTTATGGAAAATTATTTTGCTAGCCTATACTATGTGATCTTTAGCTTCTTTATGAAATTTTACATTTACTTTAATGCCCTTTTCTTAGGTGGTTCCTCCACACCAAAATGACCTAAGCTTCATAATAGAAGATGCTCTCTTTAACTTTCTGTTTAACTTTTTTACAAAGAAGAAGAATTTAGTACTTAGAACTTTAGAAATAACCAAATGGTTTCAAAGAACAGTTTGACTTTTTAATGAGATTTAGGTTAGAAGATTAGTACGATGCTGACATTTACGTAAGAATCTCTAGCCAGCAGCTGGTTAGCTTAGTTTAGGGAGTGGCTGAGCCTAGCAAACAATAGTCTGGCACATAACCTCCTGTAAAAAACATAATGTGAATTTCGTAAACTTTTTTTGATTTTGTAGAACTAAGCAAAAATACAACATTGTCGAGCTTTAGAGGTGCTCATATATGGCTTGTATTCCCTTTGGACTGAGCTAGGCTAAATGTTTTCAGTCTTTATGCTGAGCCAAGCTAACCAACTGACAGGACCGTCATACTTATGTTACATGAGAGTGGTATTAATCTTCTGACCTAATTCTCGGTAGGAAATTAAATAAGCAAACTATTCCTCTACCAGTAAATGACAAAACAATGTTAGCTATGTCAAATTCAAAAATATTCCATTTTCGATGAGAATGCATGCTACAGTTTATAAAAAGTTTCAGCTGTATGTCCTGTACCTATAACCATTGCCAGTGCCCAACTTTGAAAATGTTAGGAGGCTATAATTCTGAATTATTTACACTGATAATAGAGAATATCTTCAGCCAGAGGTTAGCTATGGTTATTGTTAATGGAGGAATGAAGACAATGACAGTGCTCCATAGTGGGTCCTGGTGTGTCTATCTACACTCCCCATTCCACAACCCCCCTCTCCCTGCGATGACCGCATCCCCACTGTAATGTACCTGTGTGTGTGAAGGACATCCCGACCGGCAGGGCTATCACAGACACAATCTCACAGCACTTTAATAACTTTGAGAGCGGTCAGCACCCTGCGCTTTAATAACACTCCCTGTCAGCTCACCCCACACTGCGCAAAATTGTCTCGTTGGAATTCTTTATGGTGGAGGCCAAAGAACTCTGGTGATGGGGATGGAATATAGCCACGATCAACCCACTTCTACCTCTAAATGGCTTTCCAAGAGTATGTTTTTATCTTTGGCTCAAAACAAACAGGAGAGAAGACAGGTACTTGCTTTATGATACAGCAATAAGCTTTGAAAATGAGCTCGGTTTTAGGCATTTTTGTAGAGTTCACTCACTCATATGATAAAAATGTCAGAGCTGGCATAGCTGTTGAATAGACACAGACAGATGTTGAATATTTTTCCAACAGAAAGCATCTATCAATAGTACAAATGATATGTAAAATACCCTTCCTTAATCAGTTGTAGCAGATGAGTCTCATCCTACTATTGAATTTACCATTGTTATTGGGATGTTTATGGTGTCGATCTGCAATACCACCTCACCACAAAGACATTCCTACATCTACATAAATTGACTTAATAAATATATACTTTTTCCAAAGGTTGGAACCCTACAGTGATCTTGTTGTTGTGTTTTAATTTGACATCAAGCTGGAGTGCTAGAGGTGCAGTCACGTTACATGATTTCTACCTAGGGAAGTTTAACATTTTCCGTTTCCTCTCACTGCCATTTGGAGCTGCCGACATGCAGACTTGCCTGGTGTAGCTTCAGTGTCCTTATCATTATGCAAATATTTGATTATCTGTTAAGGGAGATCACAGCTAGTAGCTTCACAAATGCAGCATGTTTATCTCCAGTATACATATTAAAGGAAAATTCAAGCTGAGCATGTGAAGTGTAAATCACCCTGTGCTGCACACAGTATGCAGTGGCTGTGTTTCAGAGCTAATGATGGGCTCAGGCTGTGTTTTTGTGATGCGTTTGAGATTATAGCTCTCTCCTGCAGCAGTGGTGCTACGTTCCTGGTCATCACTGCCTAGTACTACTGATTAACATAATCAGCCAACATTAGTTATTCATGTGATGTGCAGAAGCGCTTGGGGGTCAAATCTTTGCCCTGTCTAATAACCTATGTTAAATATTAAAGAAGTACATGGGCTGCCTGATTTACATGCCTCTCATCCTGCCTTAGATGCAAAAGTAGTACGAAAAAAATCACGCTATGCCTGTGGTCCATTACTTGGACCAAGAATAAATAAATAGTGTGCTGAAAATGTATTGCTTTGAGGATTGGAGGATGTGTTGTTGTTATCTCACAGTGTATGACAACTGAATCCAATGCTGGATCATGTGCAAAAGCTTATGTTCATGTAAACTGAATATGTGATCATCTCACATACAAACCAGCCACTTGTAGCCACCATTTCCCTACACAATTCTCCTGCATGTGTGTGTGTGTGTGTGTGTGTATTTACAGTTGTAAGAGGCTTTTTCCACTCGGCTTCATCTGACTGTCTGACAAAAAGGACGCCACTGGGCATGCATGAACTCACTTGCTGCATCTTTATGCCTCACATTTCTTGATTAAGAACAATGAGCAGAGAGGCTAACCAAGCGTTGACCGGCCCATGTTGGGTGAGCCGTGTGGGGAGACCCTATGGGCTGCAGAGAAGGAGGCTGGCTATGAACCCTGAGGAAGTCATTAGGAGACCAGTGACCTCACTGGTGCAGAGCTCAAAAAAAGCTGCCCACTGGCATGATGTCATACTTCACATGTCAACCTTCATCACAGCGACACAGTGAAGAGTCCAAAACTGTAAAAACTACATTGTGTACCTGGTAGCTTTGCCTCTATTTGATGTACAGCAGTGCCCTCACCTATAAATGAAGCATACAGCACTATCTGTGGTACTGTATCTATGAGCTATTCTTCCCTGAATGAGAATCAGTAGTGGGATGTAAAGTATATTAAATTCTTAAGAATGCATATTGTACATACAGTACAACACACATGTTGTGCTGCAGCACACAAATACACAAGATTGCTTGAGGACTACATCTGGAAAATATAAAGAAATCTGCTTATTTCTCCTACAGCTAAACAGCATTAAGTAATCCAGGTCCATTTTTGTAGTATTTATAAACTTAACAAAGCTAAATCATTGTAGCTTCAAAATATATTTAAGGCTATTACATACATGGTAGTCTTTATTTCAGGAACCAAGCCTTTCTCTCTGGGAGCTGTAAAAATCTCCAGCCCTACAAAATAAAAACAAACACAGCTACAGCAGCAGGTGGATCTCAAAGGTGGTACTATATTCCAATTCCAGATTGGGCCTTTAATGACAACTTACACTGTTGAAGTGAACGGATGCACAGTTTATCACCCATATTCCCTCACCCTGTAGGACCAGGAGGACCAAGTGCGTAGACTAATGAACTGCAAACTCTCCTCCAGGCTTCCTTTTGTAATGATGAAACTACTCCGGATTTTCTTTTTTCTTTCTTTCTTTTTTTAAATTTAGTCCTTAAGAAAATAACAATCCTCTTTGGCCCTGCTCATTACTACTTGGCTGTGGTGACCATTAGGAAATGAAAATAACTTTGCTCATTTTGTGCAAAGCAAAGGCCTTTAGGCTAATAGTCTGAGTAAAGAATTGAATTTCTAAATATAACTTGAGTGCTCACAGGCTGCTATACTCTCACATAAAGAAATGGTGTGATGGGCTAGTTTACAACGCCACTAAATTGCAAATAGAATCATTGTTAGGTGCAGAGCAATGAATAAGAGATTTAAATCAAAACATTAAAAAACGTAATTGTGCATTTCCTCATTACCCTTCCCTGGGCAGAACACAACCTACTGTGTGTGACTATGCAAGTGAGATATGCTGCGTTGGAAGCCAAAATGGTTTGGGTTGGTTTTAGCCCATTGAATATAACTTGATCTAGAACTAGAGCTACACTGATGGGAGAAGTGAAGTTTGATCTTTTCCATCGTTAAGTAGAGGAGCACACATTGCAAAGAGAACAATTCACCATATTTTAAGATATCTTCTCATCAAGCATTTTTTGCTAATCTTAATTATTTACTAGGGATCCACTGAATTGGGTCACACAAAGCTTTTTGTATTTTAAATTTTGAAATATAACACTTTTATTATTATTATTATTTTACTTAATAAAGTGCTCACAGTCTCAAACAGAGCAAGCTTGCACTTCAGTTTTTAGATGTTTGTGTTGCCAAACTCTACCAGCTAACGTTACGTTACCACTCATCACAGCTGTCTGGACTCACAGCGCGAGCGGTGCAGGTCAGTTGATTACTATCAGGACGTATGACGGTGTTGCATCAACTGGGTGGAGTTGATTAGCTCCCCAAGTCTTTTAGTTTATTCATTTGTATTTCACTATGTGAGAAAATTAATCTGTGGCTTAACAGCATGTGAAAATGTCAATTGCGTCATACCTGGTACGAGATCTCGTCACATCCCTATAAACTGTTTTCTGACTATACACTTTTTAACATTAAACATACACACTCAATAGGCCTGTATACTTATACTAGATAGGAAGAGAAAAATATGCAGGCAGACAGAAAGCAAGTTTATATTCAAACAACGTTTTAATTCATTGGATTTAACACTGTACTGAATCTGCTCTTGTCAATATATGTGTTGAATTTTGTCTCGTGCAGTGTTAAGGGAACATGGCACACAAGCATAAAGTCTCATGGCGTTCATACACCATCGATTCTCTCACTCCAAACACAAATGTGGTGGCAAGCCCGATGTCTTTGGCAGAGACCAATGTCCAGTGGTTGCTGGATGAATGGGCTACAATATTGCACTGAGTGAGCTCACTCCCACATCGAGGCTGGACTGCTGTTTAAATCAAGCGGGCGGTCACACTCGATGTGTACATCACCACTGAGGCATGGTGAGCAATGAGACGCCTGTACAAGGCCCCTGCTGGCCTATTGCAGGGCTGGACTGCTGAGGCCCCTGGGCTGCCTAATCAAATATGAAACCATCACATTCGCTAGACTCTCAGGCAAGGATGCATGCAAAAAAAAAAAAAAAAGACCACATCACCAATCATACCCCTCCCCCACTGCTCTTAAATACCACCATTAGGAGGGCATTACAAATGAATATGTAACTAATGGAAGTATAGCATTTCATTTATTTCTACCGGTTTCCCATCAGAAAGTGGCTTTGTGGTTAAACAGAGGTTAGAGAGAGCATGAGCTGGTCGATCCATCTGGTGCAAAAACACTTGTGATGTACAGTACAGTATCTGTATCATCAACCAAATGCAGCTGATAACAACAATCTCTAACTTTCCAGACCTATGAAATTGATGTGTTTATTTAGCGTGTCCAAGCCCAGGCAGAGCTGTAATAGCCTTGTCTAGGGGGTGAAGATGGAATCCCGTCGCTTTACCATCGATGTAGGATAATGGTTTCCTTTGATGGAGATTTGGGCCATCTAAACATAATTAGGCAAGCGTGAACAATGATCTCCATAAAGTGCAGAGTACTAATTAAAACAGTTCAGCTTTACAGCATTTCAAACATGACAATAAAAATAACAAGAGGACCCAAATGGATTGCACACTGTGCCAATAGTTCCAAGGAAAACACTGTATTAGACATCCAAAGGGCATTGAATCCACTCTAATGGAAATGTAGCTGAGCAGAAAAATATATAATTATAGAAAAATATATGTGTATTAAATTAATCACTTCTCAGTATTTCCCTGTGTTTCTCTAATGACATTTTTCAAATGAAAACAAATTGTAAGATTCAATCTCAAACATCAGCTCTGAGCAAGAATAAGAAAAGTTATTACATTACTTGAAAAGCAGAAGTCATGGCAAAATGTATCAAGCAGTGTAAGTCTGTTTTTATGTATAACATTAATAGACCAAAACTCATTTCCTGAAAGGCTACTAATAGAGTATGACTGCAAACTGTATATATTATGTTAAAGGATTGTGTTTTGTCCACTGCTTGGACCTTATTTTCTCTCCTAATTAACATGTTTCATAAGCACAATTATGATGCTTAGCCTTAGCCTTCTGATTACCAAGTATCTGCAGTTCATTAATGTTTGCTGTCTGAAAGCATTTAAAGCTCTGAAGATCAGAATAATAACAAAAAGGTTTCTTGTTGCGTGTGTGTGTGTGATTCAAATAGCCAGTCTCTTGAGAGGTGCATTGATTCCTAAATGAATGCAAGGCTAGAGAAAAATGGATTTCTTCCTTAGGATGTGACTTTATTTCCTTAAGATGTGACTTTATATCTCTTCTTTAAATCCCTGCAGCACTGTGTGCATTTGATTACACACTGAGAAGGAGGAAATCTTTGCATCTTTATAAAATATTCATTGGAGTGGATGGGTGAGGCAAGGCTATGTAGATGGTTGCTTGGAGGAAATCTTTGGAAAATAATTTTGTGTCTGCTGTGTAAAGCACATAAGTAGGTCAGACATTGTAATGCCAAAACTACAAAAAAATCTGTTGGAATTTTGTACTTGTACATAGTCCAAATTATTTAATAAAGTGCTTTTTTTAGTCCTTTAATAAATGGTGGGCATCTAGTAAATGAGCTGATCAAGTGATTTACTGTTGTGAGATGGCTTTTGTTACAGCATCGTTCATCCATTTTACACTGACAAAAGATTGATTTAAGATATGATCGTGACTAAATTACAGCTGGATCCTTTATTACCCACTTGACAGTCTATGGTCTGTGTTGCAAACGTTATTTGGAGCTTCTTTATATTCTCCATGTGTTGACATTTCTGCTATGATCACACATTTCGGTTACAATGATCTCCTATATGTCTTACAAGAGTGTGTCACTCTTTACTTCCTCCACTGGCTATCTGTGAGCTTCTGTTCAACCCGGATCATGTTCAAAAATAAACAAATAAATACATACCGAATTGGGCTCAATACAGGTTGTTGATCTGATAATTGGCCAGAATAAATGGTGAGTAATGAGGTTTTAAAACACAAACACTAAGGCAATTAGCTAACATCCTCTGAGGAGTGCATGCTGTTAGGTTTTTTGGCAGGGATATGCAGGCACAGTATAACTGTGGACAGCAAGTTAGCATAACAGTAAATTGTTACTGAAGCAATGTTTTGTCATGACGCCCTAACTTAGCAATAAATAACATGAAGAGCTTCTTTAAGATTTATATAGACTAAGAAAGATGTTCTTACTCCCAACAAGATGTGCATGTGACTTTATGTTTAAATATTGATAGCCAGTTTAAACAGTATGACCACACTTGTCAGTTTTATCACCTAGACACACATAAATTAATCTTTTTCTGTATTTATCCTACCTTTATGTACCTTAACTAGCCAATTAGTGCTCTTCAATGAAAAGTATGGCAAAATATGTTAGTTTTTACTCAGTTAAACGTAAGGAATTGCATTTACAAGATTACAAACTCTAGAGCAATAACTGCAATATCTTAAAAGTTAGCTGTTCGTTGTCACAGAAGATGGAGATAGTGCTAATTATTACTTTGTAGTCAGAAAAGAAATTTTGCCTGTGTGTCTACTCCAGTCATAGTGGGCCTTTTCAAAATGCCAGAAGGTGTCACTGTTTGTGCAACACTTCCACACTTAATCCTGAAAAGTTGAAAGCACCTTCCTGATACCTTTTATAATTAAATTTGAACCTATGAAAGTTTGGACTATATTATGGCAAGCTATTATTACACTATTTGTACTTATTAGACTCAACTGCCTGCTTTATAGTATCTAAAAACAAACAGAGCTACAGCTTAAAGGTTGTAATTGTCCAAATAGATACTTTATGTATCAATAAAATAAAATACATACAATACTTAATTTTTGGGATATTTATACTATAATTCATTTTACTAACACTAATATACTAACACAAGAAGTTAAAAGTAATTAGAGAAACAAATTGTTGATGAGAAAGAACAGAATAGTAAAAAGAAAAAAGTATATAGTACACAAGCAGAAATGACAGACAAGACACACACACACACACACACACACACAGATTGAGTGGAGGGGCTTGTCAAAGAACTAATACCCCTTGCTTGGTATCTTCAAAACTGACTGGATGACAAACATGTCTGTCAGCACTGTGCCAATATAGTTTAGGGCCTCTCGTGATGGGGCACACACCCAATGACAGAAGCAGGTCATTTCCGCTCCCTGGCATCATAAATCCACCGTCTGGCCCCTGTCCGGCTGCTGATGCTGCAGAACACCACACACGGTGGACCTGTCGGAGCACCATGAGCTACTGCGCTGTCCCCATGGCACACACACACACACACACACACACACACACACACACAC
>JAPMOB010223042.1:0-11815 GCA_029875015.1 Lepomis gibbosus | reverse complement strand
GTGTGTGTGTGTGTGTGTGTGTGTGTGTGTGTGTGTGTGTGTGTGTGTGTGTGTGTGTGTGTGTGTGTGTGTGTGGTGTGGCTGTGTGTGTGCGTGTGAGCTGGGCAGGGCTACAAATGGCCAGGACACATTCAAAAAGCATTAAATGTGGGGATGGCCCTCATGACGCTTGTAGCAAACTGCAGGAAAGGTTCACATGATCCTGAGCAGGCGGCGAGGCAGAGGAGAGGGAGAGGCTGGGAAAGACTCCAGAGTTGGCTGCTGACTGAGACACACTCACAGCTGGCTCGCTACTTCCTGCCTACTTTCTTGACCTGCTTTAAGGTCTACTGTGTATGATAGAAATGTCTTTTTATTTATTTATGGTTTATGAAAAATAATTACATTTTAGTGAGACAAGTCTCAAAATATGTGTTTGTGTGTTTTATTAGTAGAATGTAAAAAATAAATATACATATAGAATATAAGGATAGAAAATTAACAGCTGTCATGTAGTTACAACTTGCTATTTTATTTCTGCAGTTAAATGGATGCTGTACTGTTTTAGACAATTTGTTCTAGTGGGAATGAAACTCTATACTGAACTGAAAGGTTTTCAAAGGCACCTCCAGGAAGTTTCTGAACCTCCTCAGCCCTCCTCTTTCTCCTCCTCTTCCTCCTTCCTCCCATAAACCCCTCATGTGCGTACAGTGTGCTGTTGTTTTGGGAGCGTTGTCATTATAAGAACCAGAAGTAAACGCTAACACCGCTCACTGTGCAATGCACTACTCAATGCATGATTGGAATCAGGTGTAGAGGGCCACAACTGGCAAAGGTACAAAGTTATAACATTAAAAGGGAGTTGACTTTTACATACCCTGTTTCCTCCATCATCTACTGTCTCTCTATTTCCTCACCTTCTGTAAGCTATTAGAACCAGGTGTGATAAGGCTCTAACTGGCAAAGGCACAAAGGTTACAGCATCTTTGGAGAGTGTTTTGTATTATGTTTGAATTACATCAGTTTATTTGTTGTGCATCATCTCCGTATTTTACCACAACAGTTGGGATTGCATCATTTAGGTTTTATTTAATTTAAAATGAACATGGACAGTGAAGCTACAGATCATTTAACAAAACACTGTAGTAAATCCATTCTCAGTACTGAAGACAATCTATGCTGATTTTTATTCTCCTTTTGACTTATCCCTAGCTCTCTTTTTTTATGAATGAGCAGAAGGAGGAGATGCAACCGTACTACAGGAAGGAGGTGAGTTAGTGAGATGTAAGGAAGCGAGTTAGTGAGAGAGGGTGAGATGGCAGACACCCGACTGCTGGTGGACTTGGCTCAGGTTAGTGCCAGCTGAGGCAGGCTCCAAGATTTCCAGCCAAATTACAGCTGCACGGCTGAGAATGCCTCCCCTCTACAGCCACTCCTCTGTCTGATTATTTGTTTGGTTTTCTTACCTATACTACTATTTTCACAATGACCTTTTTTTAACACCGTTTGTTTCTCCTGCCTGTAAAGGCCGTGAAAACTTTAAAATTCTTTCACCTTCTATGAATGAGTCTCTGTCATCCATTGATCTAACACTTCACTTTATCTGGCGACAGACAGTTATCAGCAGTGCTCTAAAATAACTTGGCTTCCTCCCTATACTTTTTCTATTCTAGAACTCTGTATTATCACAGTTAATTAATGCTAGATAACATAAGAGACACAAACCCATAGCTAGCCTGAATGGATGGATGAAATTATGGATTTTTTTAAGGGAAGAAAGAAAGGACTTGGCTTTCTCATAAGATATACCATAAGTAATATTATCAGAAACATCAAAATGGTGATGCCCAGCAGCCAAAAATATCCACTGCGCTGCTACTCAAACACAGCCTACTTTATACAGCTCCTGGGTTACTTTATGTTATAGTGTAACTTCTGGACCTATAGCATTGGCATCAGCACTCCCTGTGAGACAGTGACACAGTATGAGGTAGTGGGAATCTAACTCAGAACCTCACTAACATCCAAATTTTAGCTTTTACTGGCTGGCTGTAGTGCTGCTTTACTGCTGTTTTACCAAGGGAAGTTGGAAAAAAAACTGTGGCATTAATGCAGAATAGATGAGGTAGGTGGTGGTGTTGGTGTTGTGCGTTTGGGAGGGGCTGTGCATATGCACTCTCTCTACTAACTTCAGTAGTTATACCTTGCCAGCCCCATGGCCCTACAGACCGAAGGACCCTTGCTGTGAGCAGTAATGGCACGTGGGACTTGTTGTGAGCTCTAATGGAGACCAGCGATGGAATGCCTTCCTCTGTTAAGTAGTAAACCGCTCTGTACACTATGTGGAAGAACATCCTGTAGCAATGATGAGCCTGCAGAAAACTGTGTGTCACCCATTGAAGAGTACCAAAAAACTTTCTTTCCTCTTTTTGGTGCATCACCAGTTATAGTAATCACTTTCATGGATTACCCACAATGCTGCACATATGAATCAAATCTCTGTTTAATGTTTAATGTTTCACTAACAGGCACCAGAAATGGATTGCCTTCCTCACTGTAGCACACTGAGCCCCACACTCAGCAGAGGAACTCCCTCAGGGGCTGAGATTAGGGAAAGCATGTTGGTATTAGTCTGGATAGGTCTGTGCATTGACAGAAGCTCCACACATGCGCTGGTTATACAAAGAACGTGTGTAAACGAAAACTATCATTTTAAAATCTACATGTGGAACTTAGTAAGACTGGGGATACTGATTAGTGTGGTAGCTTCTGTAAACATATCCCCTGAGATACATTAATAGCTCACATGTTTCTAAACAATGCACTGTTGAGTAAGCCAGCAAGTTAAGTCAATATATGATACATGGTAACACTCATCACATCACTCCATGCAGGTGAATATAAACAGATCTTCCAGCTTGGCATTAATATGTATCATGAGAAGATGTCCCAGGTCAGTAGGAAGTACATTCCATGTGTAGGATAGAAACTGTACCGTACATTTTAGATAAATGTCAGGAATGCTTAGGCATCCAACTCACAGATGGGCATTCCTTGTGTGGGTTTTTAAATGAGCCAACAGTGGTCTCTGCAAACTGAGAGGTCAGAGTAGGCAGATGGAGGAAGAGAGTATGCTAAAGGGGTGTGACAGATGTTCATTTGCATTTGTGTATTTGCCAGTAATGGCTGTGAAAGTTATAATTCTACCTGCATAGGCTACTGTTGCATCTATACTGACCTCAAGCATAAGATTGACCTGAAGCTGAGAGCGGCCGGATGACCTGCTGAACATTTCAGCAAGGTAAATGTCTGCCACCCATACCCAGCCACTCAGAGTACATTATTGTCGTGACTTCCTAAAGTTCTGTCTAAAACGATAAATGGTATTCAGAATTCACATGTGCGCAAAAAGCGGTCTTTCAATTGTAAGGCATCAAATTACGCGCTCAGACCACGAGGTAAGCTGAATGTGTCCAGATCCAGTCTTCCTATTGGCTCTCAAACCTCAAAGAATGACGTACGGCTTGCGATGTCATAGATTTAGTTTATTCTCAGGGTAAAATAACTGGCTCAGCAAAGATTATGTTTAGTTTTATATGATGAATCTGGGCGGAGATGTTTCGCACATGTTCACAGCTGGCACTGCTGGGCAACGAGGCATGCCTGTGTTCGTGCCAGATACAACAAATTGAACCTTTTATTCGTGTTAATGTAATAACATTTTAAATACGGTAGCTAACATTTGTAAAGGAAAAAAGAAAAGTTTCCAGAAATGCGTTTTACGCGAGACCAGTTAAGGCGAATGAAGAGAGAAAAAAGCATTCCCTTAACTTAAATCATTACTGCTTAAATATTGGACAACAACCTTATTATTTAAAATTATGAAAGATACCCAATGTATATTGCATGAAAGGAGAGTTTGGAGCACCAACATGCCAAAAATAATAATTTAACGCAGTTAATTCGACTGACTTCTGATAGAACATCTATCACTCACTGTTAGCAGGCTGCATGGTCACCAGACCAAATGATCACGGGCCACCTACCTTAAAGCAGCTGTTGTCCTCTCTTTCGTCCTTGAGCAAGGATTCGGTCAACTCCGGCGGCTCTGGTACCGCTCCACAGGGAAAAAAAGTCTTGAGAAACTTTCAGAGGACACTTGTGTCGTATTGAGTCTCATGAATCCGCAGAAATTGATCCTCATTAATAAAAAAATAAAATAAAATTCAGGCACGTTCCCCCTGCTCAGCTAGATGCTCAAAAATATTCACGTCTGGTTCTCTAGTTTTCAAAAGTCTGCTGGCAGTCATGAACTGTGCGCCACATGCATCTTAGATGTACAAACTCAGACATCATGTCAGTCAACTTTGGCATCGTTCATATAAAAAAGTATAAATAAAAAGTACACTATAGAAAAATGATAAATATTTTTCTCCATCAACCTCTGACAGTTTCATTCATATTTTAAAAGTTATTAAAAGTAAAAGTTAAAAAAAGCCACCTTTGGCAGGGTCAATCATATTGACACAAAAGGAGAAAAAAGTTTCCAGCAATGACCATGATAATAAAATGTATATAACTTGTATTTTGCTGTCTTGAGGGGCATGTATAGGTAAGTATTTCTATAGTTTCCTCAAGCATCCCGGTTACACAGAGCGCAGAGAAGTGGCCAAAAGTCGCCGCTGTCTAATGCCTTCCAGACGGCTGTGTGTGGAGCCTCCTGTATGCCTGCTGCGGCTCCCAAACTCCTTTTACCGTGCTACAACAGATTGGCGTGTTGTTTTAATAAGCGGGGATGGTTTCGGGGGGTGTGAGGAGGAGCGATGGAAAGGAGAAGAGAGACTCCCTACCAAACTCATTCAAACTCCTGAGGTCGTGACAGCACAGAGAGAGAGAGAGACTCTGACAACGGCTGGCCATGCCCCCATTCAAACCTGAGAGCAGTACAGGATCACGGCATGTTCTTGAGAGGCAGTTAAACCAGCAGCTCTTTAATTACCCCTATATGTAGTGTTAAAACTGGCACAGCACAAAGATCATATCCGAGCTTTAGATTATATATTGCCTGACACTGAAAATGATGAATATGATGAGAACACATAATCCAATGAGAAGTTACACACTAAGTGAACAGCTGGAAGCAGCGAGACTCCAAGTAGTCATATGTAGGAGACGTGCACATATGCACGTGTAAGCTGGAGTTGGAATGTTATGGAATTTCAGTCATTTCATTGATTCTCTTGAGCGTAGTTCCCAACTTTGACCAGCAGGCAGTGCTGTGTAATACAGAACAGAGGGGTCTGAATACAGTAGCTCCTCTGGAAGGTTGTCTGAATGGAAAATCCAACCAAAAGGAGGACTCATGTTACTCCCACCAAGACGAGTCAAAAAGTGTCATCATCATCCTCTTCCATAATTCCTGGAAAACTCTAAAGTTAGGAAATTACAGGCTTGCATACCCAGTGAAAACATCACATATCTAAATTATTCAGATAGCATAGAAAGATAAATGTTATGTTGATAAATGATAGCACAGAGAAATAAATGTTTAATCGGATGAGAAAAAATAATCCAATTTAAAATCTGAAAATTGTCCCAAAGCTGAAAACAGGGCTGATTTCCTTCTTTCAATAAAAGTTAAATGTTTTGCAGATACATGTTTATCAGAGGACAGTGACATATGTGTGAATCCACAAATATAGTCCGTGGTGATGCAATATATTTATTTCTGGGTGGTCTTTGAAGGATTTTTAATCTCTCATTTTTATTTTGGGGAGAAAGCTGTTAATGTATACAAGCGTCACATAAATATTTATTTATACAGGAAGCCTCATTGAGGATCTCTAGAGAAACTTAATCCCACAAAGCAGTTGTCACGCACAGACACTAACTAAAACAAGTATTATAAATATCAGTAAGAAGAACTTTAAACATTCCTCAGAAGAATGAATGTCTCCACCTTCAGTTTGTTTTGCATTTCATTCCAGTTATTTGGTGCATGGTACCAGAAACCAGCCTTCATGGTTAGTTTTTCTAACTTTGGAAAGCTCCTCCAGAGCTACAGAAGATAATTTACAACTGTTTTCACAGGCTGATGCTTAGAGTAAAAGTTAAATATCCACTTTGAAGTAACTTGGCAACTTAGATGGCAAGGCCTTATAAATGAAAGCACAGAAAACATGGACATTATTGCTTGAAGATACTTTCCTTCAATATGAATAACAAGTCAGGGATGCTTGAATTTATTATCAATGATTTCTGAATCACATTGTCCTTTGAGGCAAATTTGTGAACTGTGATTTTGTGTCGTTTTTGTGAAAGATCATGTTCACAGCGTGAGCGTATACAAGGTTAGGTGATGAATAGAAATGGGGCCTGTGGTAGTAAATCCCCCAGTAGACCTGCATTGTTTATGTATGGTGCCATTAAAAACACAGCTTCCAAGCTCCAGTGGGTCTGTCCCTGATTACCAGTCAGTGAGCAGCATTATTGTCACAGGGGTCATATATTGCTTAAAGCCAAATTAGCACCGTACTCTTTGCTTTTTTTAACTTTTATACAAGCTCATTTACTCAAGTATTTATTTAAAGAGGGAAATACTCAATCACATGTAGACCTAAAGGCTTCCTGGGAGAGGGAGTTAACACAGTGTAGAACAAAGATGTTAGTGACACCATGGGAAACCTTCAAAATGATGGCTTCAATTCAGTCATTTTTCCTTATGTACGTTATTGCCTTTTCATTTCAATAGCATACATGGCAAAGTACACAGCATACACAAGTAGCAGAAGTGCTTTGATTTCTACTTAAATGATTAAGGATTATAAGTTAGATTTTAGCAGCGCATGGGTGCCTCTTCTTGAGCTGAATGATTTGGAACACTTACTTTCCTGCTTGTTTGAGTATCAACAGGACATTTCACTCAGAAAACAACAAGTCTTGATGGGAGTAAATGGTGACATGTGAACACGCTGACCACCGAAGAAAAGTTGTGCTCTGGGTGCCATGTTGCTGTCAATACCAGTATTTAACAATATCCATCATACACTGTGGGCTAAGACTGAAAAGCGTTGTCAAATAAATGTCCATTGAAAGCAACAGATTGCACCACACACATATTGTATAGTCAGTATGTCCATCTGGAAATACACAACTTCTATGTTCTACTGTGAAACTCTACAGGAAAGAACAGCAACAGAGCTTTGGGGAATATATTAAGCAATTATCCTGGGAGGTATAGCTAGCTGTGGGCCTATGTTCACAAAACATGTCACAACGTCATCCTGAGGTTTGTTTTATTTTTGCCCTATCCAGTATAGCAGATTGAACACAAATCCCTCACAGTGACACAATCACTCCTCTACCAAAGTGCAGCTTAAACACTAGAGGAGCAACATCATTAGCAAAATATAATATGGCCGATTCAAAGTATTTACTTTAAAAAAAGGGATTTCTGAGTTTTTGTATGTTGTCTGAAGATGCCTTTTTTAATGAGTAGGTCCAGGTCACAAGTCTGATTTAGAAAGTTCATAATATCAGTTAGATGTGTGAATTAATTACATCATGCTAAATGTTCATACACACCACTGTCGGGTCATCTTACAGGTTCACTTAATCTGGAAATTAAGCAGCATTCAGTTTTGCCGAAGTACAACCAGGACATTTGAAGTGATATAGAAATCAACATTTAAATACTTATTGGATCTTAAGTGGATATGAAATATAACATGGTCTTGCAGTCCCCAGTTGTTAGGAACTTTACCTCTTTAGTTCAATTCTTTCAATTTTGAATATAGATCTTGATAGGATCTGTAATCTATTTTTTTCCAGTTAATAATAGATAGATCAAACATGTTGGTGTTACTGCAAGGTTTTGGCACACAATTTTAACATGATAAGTTGTTTTAAATGATAAGAACTACAGACTTTTTAGCTTAACTCTTGATCATGGTGAACCACGAGAAGCGATCACAAGTGGGTGGGTCATCTTGAATATGCAGATCTCATTACTATAATTAAAGGTGAAGTGTAAAAAAAAAAAACATTGTCAGCACTGGTAACATAATCATATAAGAACCTGAATTGTGGATGAAAAGCATTTAAACAATCTAAAATCCTGGGATAATCCTATGGTCTGTCCAGAACAAAATTGTCATCCACGACAACAAACAGCATAAAAGACGGTGTTCCCCAAGCTCAGATCATAACAAATACATTCAGATTTTTAAAACAGTACTAAAGCTTGTTCACCCCAAACTGTGTTAATAAGTTTACTAGGTCACAGCTTCCAGGTCTGTGACTTTCAGCTGTCTTTATCAGCGGTGCCGCTATTTTAGCTTCAGGTGTGGGGATGAAAGGTTGCCGGTGGTGAAAACATTGTAGCTAGTTGTCTTACCTTAAATATTGTGTATATTGGTGCTGTTTTTCTCATCTTACAGTGACCTCTTTGAAGTGAAGTTCTTTAAACCCAAGACCATACGTGTCACCTCTCATCACCCCTTTGGTCACGCAGCATTTGAATTACCCAACATAAGCTACAAAGGTCGACCGCAACACATTTTTTGCAGATGCACCACCGTTGCCCTATCAGATGAACTATAGTACTCCTTCATTAGTACTCCCTCACCTGCCATGTTCCAAATATGATTTTAATCTGGATGTTGTGTAACACTTTTAAACATATAAGAGTGAACAATGAAAATACAACTTTTTTCATACAGTAGAACAGGCAATGTTTAGGTCAGTCAAATTATCATTTGCACTACTGGCACTTAAAGTGGAACAAGTTGGACCTTTCATACATTACTTTTTCTGTTTCACTGTTTCTGTTTATTTATGCTGTACTGTTCAGACTTCTGTGCTCATTTTTTTTGTGAAAGCATAACAAATTACATCAGTGGATTTATTGTAGGAGGCATTGTTTTTTCAGTTTTCTGGTGTTAAAAGTGCACTCAATACACATGGGTTTAAACNAAAAACGACTCAGTGTCTAAGGGATGGGCCTTAAAGAAGCTAAACGTTTGATTGAGTGTAGTTGAATGGGTGGGGGTAATAAATCAGAGCTCAGTGTATTTTTACCGCAGTTGCAGATCAGCGGCGTCAAAAGGCGTGGTTTTAGGGTGTGAAGCGCCATTTCTAGACAGCTCAATCAGAAAACCACCAAAAATAGAAAGCTGATTGGATTTTGACATCGGGTCTTGTGACTGGTGGGATTACATCAGAGTCAGAGACACAAGCACAGACACACACGAAATGGATTGAGTCGGGCGTAACACCGTCGTATAGAATTATCCAATACACACACCCACACCCACACACAGAGTAGGCTGTAGTGGGTTCCCTTCCCCATCCTCCCTGACATAAGGAGTTTAGGTCTAATTGGAACCACGTGTCTCTGCTCTTGAATTCGTCGCAACCTGCAGTGCATGACTTCCTCACGTCTCCCTTGAGAGCTGTATGTTAAGCTGTGATTTTCCCAAATTTAGGAAAATGGGAAAAATCTTGCCCAAATGCTCTATCAGTCAGTCATCAAATAATATTTACAAAGGGCAAAAGTCAAGCAGTGACTCTCTCATTAGAAAGCAGTACATTTGACTGTTATCTTTCACTGACAAGCATATTCAGCGGAGAGGGCTGAAAATTTATTTAAATGTTAATCCATTCACACCCAGATGAATGCTGGAAATTGTCATGGTCTAATCGCAGCTGGAACAGTTTTCCCCCTCAAGACTTTGTAAAATTTAAAGCCCTGAGGTTACAGCTTAGCTACAGAGATGTTGTATGTAGCTTTGCTGTAGGCTACATCGTAGCTGAGGTTTAGCTCCTCAAAAATCTAACTACACATCAGTGCTATAATGACTATCAAGATATCACAGAGACCATAAAATTTCTGATAGGTCAGCTTAGGCTACTTGCGTTTCCTCCTACAACTTTCCATTGCTGGTAAATATAATATATGATTATAAATGATGAAACATTTTAAATAAAGCATAAAAAATAATGTGTCCAAAATCACAAAATGTACATGTATCTTCATGCAGTACTCTCAATGTCATTCCTTTTAAAATGGCCCCATTGTGACTCATTTGTAGTTGCTAAAGTCTAAAAATACAGGTGAGGTGGAGCAGTGTTGGTAATGGATAGAAATAACCTTTAAACCCTAAGAGCAAAGCATCTTCCTCCTCCTCCCTCCTTCATGGAGAGCTGACTCAGAGTTTCCACTAATGCCACCACAACCTGGTCATCTGCTATCGTCTTGGGATAGAACCGTTAATCAGACAGACAGACACACACAAAGTTTGGCACTTTAACAGAAACAAAGAGGCTGTGCAAGAGAGAGCTCTTCCTCTCTTAAAGGAAAAGGGAGGAAGAGCTGAAGATTGAAGTAATCAGGAGTGTGTGTACTCATTAGAGTGTTGTGGTAGGACAGTGTGTGGGTGTGTGTGTGTGTGTGTGTGTGTGTGTGTGTGTGTGTGTGTGTGTTTGTGTGTGTGTTGAGGGAGAAAGAGTCGGATCGGGACGGGGATACCCCACCCATCATGTTGTGGTATTGTTACCATGGTGATTTCTAGGACCAGACCACCGTGCAGAATTAGAGTAGTAATTTAAACGTTTTAAAGGATAACTCTCTCCATACACTTCCCTCGGTCTGCCCCTCCTTCTTTCTTTCTTTCCCCATGCTGTTTCCATATCTCACCAACCCCACCCCCTTCTCCTCTCCTCCAGTGGCCTTCAGTCTGACGTCTCAGCCTCTGCTTGGTGTTATTTGAGGTCACACAGACCTCAGGGCCACAACCTGTGAGAATTACAGTTGACATGCATTCAATCATTATCCCCCCCTCACAGGACAATGCGCAGCATTTAACAACAGCTCCATATGTCTGCAACATGGCCGCACAGAGAGATTCTACGAGCCAAAAAATACTCACATTACATAAGTACATGTCTGACAAGTGTATACAGTACTTTGTGACAGGCAGAGTTCCTGCTGAATGCACATTTCAGCACAGATTAACAGTGGAATTAAAGCTCTTATCAGACATAGAGTATGCAACATTGCTGGCTTGATCTATCCACTTATCCTTCTCCAATTCAGACGTGTGCCGTGTTATGGAATTGTTACTTGTTTTGACCAAGTAGGACCAAGTAGTTGCAGTCGTGAGTGATCAAGTTGGAGTATCGGTATCCAGGTCCTGCCCATACACCCAGGCAAATCGATCACGAGCAGGGCTTAGCTTTCAATCATGACATTAAACCCCCTTTTTATAATATCAAATATTTAAGTAAAACCAAACTTATCAGAAAAATGAACACTTGAACATATATCAGCGTGATAAGAACAACCTAAAATGACAGAAACCATCTTTGGGGAAAATGTGTACTTTTTTATTTTGGAGAGCTGTCATGTTGTCCATCTTTATCATGGAAACATGATTTATTGAAGGGGATTTGCTCTATAACCAAAATCCTCAGCACTGCTAGGATTCATTTTGTCACTTCCATGAAATCTGACTGCCATTTGCAATAAACAGTTCCTTGAGGTATGTGTCTCTGACTGAAGTTGTGGTTATTAGAGGTTATGTATGTTGATCACCAGCTTCTGGTGACCATTTTTATTTTTTACAAAGCATACAATGTGGAATAATGTAAAGTTAAAGTTAAAGTTAAAGTTTATTAAAGTGTAAAATCACCAGCTGTGTGGTCCCAATACACTTTACAGAAAACAGAGACACNTTGAATTTACAGCACATTATAAACACACAAAAAACAGCAATAAATTAAACAATTATTAAAACTAATAATAAGAACAATAAAATATAAAATAAACAGTTAAAAT
>JAPMOB010223036.1:0-18804 GCA_029875015.1 Lepomis gibbosus | reverse complement strand
ATCTTAAATAATGCATTCTTAATTTAGGTTTGTGACAGTGGTACTGTAACTTGTGTCAATGCACTCCTCTCTCTGTCTCTCTCTCTCCTCTGTCATGTTAAGTGTTTTGTGGAGCCATGCTGTTTGTTGACATGTTAAAAAAACACAGTAGCAAGAGAGACTATTGTAGTTTTCCTGGTATCTATGTTTTGAAATGGTGGTGCCCCACCATTTTTACATATATGACACAAATCGGGGGTTAAAAAGTGGGATATTTCAAGAATAACTATCCTATTTGTTTGTAACAAGAATGACACCAAACTTGTGAAATAGTATGTCAATAAATAATTACACAGCTCTATACAGATACATATTGTATGTTTCAATTTGAATTGTTAGAAAAATGAAAAGAAAAATATTTATGCTCCGTAATGTCTGTAATCTTGAGTAGGCTTGTTCCCAGTAAATGTTTATTTGGACCTAATAATCTTAAAGTAAATAACATTTAATATTTGGTGGCATAACCCTTGCTTGCAATAAACAAACTGTTGCATTCTTCATCTGTGATGCTATTCCAGGCTTTTACCGCAGTTTCTTTCAGTTCTTTTTTGTTTCGGGGAGTTTCTCCCTTCAGTCTCCTATTCAGGAGGTGAAATGCAGCTCTTTTGGGTTAAGTTCAGGAGATTGACTTGGCCAGTCTAAAACCTTCCACTTTCCCCCCCTGATGAAGTCCTTTATTTTGTTGGCGGTGTGCTTTGGGTCATTGTCCTGCTGCATGATTCCTCCCGATTCTGTACACTTCTGAATTCAATCTGCTGCTACCATCATCATCAGTTACATCATATAAATATAAATACATAAATATAAATAAATATTAATGAGCCTGTTCCAGAAGCAGCCATGCACACCCAAGCCATGACATTACCTCCACCATGCAAACACAGATGAGCTTGTATGCTTTGGATCATAAGCACTTCCTTTCTTTCTCCACACTTTGGCCTTTCCATCACTTTGGTAGAGATTAATCTTGGTCTCATCAGTTCAGAAGATTGTGTTCCAGAACGTTTGCGGCTCAAGTTTTACAATATGCAACGTCCAGGTAGATTTTCAAAATATAACACTAACACTGTGAAACAACGCCATTTTGGAACAGCACATTATTAAAGCAGTGAAACATTGCAGTTTGGTTAGGTTTTGGCATAAAAAGAACTTGGTTCGGTTTGGCAACAATACCAATTGGTTTGGGTTACGAAAATACCATCGTTTGGAATAACCATTCATGTACAAAAATGACTGTAGTTTCAGTTTTTACTCAAACATCGTAAATCATTTTCTATTTTACAGGCAAATGCATGTGAAATACTCTGTTTAGCAACGCATCATCCATCCTGAACCCGTTGCTCTGCTTTTCTTCTTCTTGTTTGTTTGCGAGTGCTGTTGACTTCCCTTCACTGTCATCGAGCTGTTCTTCATGGTGCCACCAGCTGAGTGGAACGTAGCAAACAGCGGGTATAAATAAACAGGACATTTATGGGGAAATATTTTAGCGGAAGGATACAGGGCGAGGGTAAAATATGGGAAAAGCCCGTGGGGAGGTTGACAGGTAAGCACATTACGGTGGTAGCTAGTTAGCTAAATGCTAAAAACACTCCAGAGCACAAGCACAACATATGTACACCAATCAGACACAAGTAACCTGAAATGAACGTAAACAACAACCAATGAACGCCCTACATGTGTTACATGATGGTAGATCCCTTAGATTTAAGTGTGACACACAACAAAAAGTATCGCTGATCCGCTTAGCTGCTAAACTCTGACCTTTTGACTGACGCAAAATTCAACCCAATAGGGTCTCACATGTCCTGTACACAGCCTTCAATAGCCAACGAGAGCCCGCTCTGTAAGGAAGGGCAGGCCCCTACTATTTCGTGGGTAGGCCAAGCCAATTGCAGCCAATTTTTCTGATGACTGGCACTTTGTGTAGCCAATAGAATTCTGAAAATAATGTTATCCAGCTTTAACTAGGAAGTTCATGATCTACCAGGAAAAAACCCCCATCTGTGTCAAGCTAACGACTAATACGGAGTGATACAACAGCAGCATCCGCTTGTCGTGCTGTTTTTGAAAAAAATTCTTTAAGACATACCCTTAGAAAACCTTGTGTAAAATAATCATTTATTTTGTTCAACTGATAATCAATTCAAGTAACACACTTACAGTGATTCTGACTTTTGGGGTGGAAATTTCAGAGTGTTATCTTTCAGAGTGTTATCTTTCAGAGAACCAAACCTTAAAACCTGAACCAAAGCTTAAAATGACTGACATCTCTCTTCTAATACTGGTTGCAGTTGTAATTCTTGATAGTGGATATATAAAGTTAAATTTTCCTCAGTTTTTCTCCACCTCCATTATCTGCCAGTTTTGTTAACTTTTAGTATAAAGCCAACAGATCCTCCAAACTAAACTAAGCAAAAAAAGCGATGTTTGCTGCTGCAAAGAAAACTCCTGCATGCTGTCTAACTTTCAAAAAATATATATGTATTTACACATTTCAGTGCTAGACCTTCATCAGGCAAATGGTGTTACATAGGGAAAGCCATCTTTTGTAGGAGGTGACTTGATTGTCTACACCAATGACCTACTTCCTCATAAAATAAGGCAACCATTACAAACATCCATTCATATTTCCATGTGGTCAATGGATGTAGATTTCTCTGTAGTGAATGTACATCAAAACAATATAATAAATCACATTTGTGAACAGTCATGCTCTCAAATCCTTCTGGTACCATATACATCAATAGACAAATAGAGGAAATAGCATAATAAACACAACAATAGATAAATAGAGAAAAATATTATAATAAACACAATATATGACCAGTAGGTCCAAAAGACAACAATATCATATGTAAATATAGATGTTAAATAACAATAAGATTTATAAAATGTCTATAAAAACAGCAAAAGTCATCTTCATAAATGTTGCCTAAAAATCTCCACATTATTATATGCGTGCAACACCACACATCAAGGTCTCAAAAATAACTTAGGGCATCAGTGCATACATTTCTAAATGGACACAATCAACAGGTCACAATGCTTAATGGTCCTGATAATATAAGTGCATCTTCATACGTATCTAGAACTGTTTTGGGCTGGCCAGAGGAACCCTCAGGTGAATCTTAAACAATAAAGAGTAGCCTATATAGACAATAAATTGTTAAAAAAATTTTACCATCACAAGAAAATGTTAAGCAGGAATTCATCATTATGTCCCTGAGCTGCAGTCATCAGGTTGACACTGTTTGGGTGTGGTGTACTAAAGGTTAGAGAAGTGAGCATCCTCATTACAACCACTAATGTGCCCTTGAGGAACACCCTTAACCAGTGGAGCTGCTCAATGACAAACAGATCAGACTGTGGTTGTAATGGGAAGCTTTCAGGTGTGAATGTGTGTAACCACAGATGTGATCAATATCTTCTCTGAATTAATTAAAGTATAGAATAACAACTAATCAACGGTTATTTGAAACAGTTACAAATGTCTGTAACAAAACGTATTCATGTGACAGTTTTCTGATCTGACGCCCTTTGGGTTAAGGTTTGATTAAGTTCATATAGCCTACAAAATTGGTAAAGGTTAGGGGAGAGAAAAAACTGTTGACTGTTGACAGGATACTAGATGCAAACTGCAGTGTGCCATGTCATAGTCAAACAATTTGTAAGCCCAACTATACACCTCCCCTCCTCTCTAAGAGGTTTTATGTAACAGTATAACTCTATGTCTGTCTTTTCTTTTGGGAAACAACAGTCACAATACACACAGAAGACATCCTTTTCAGGTTAATATAAACATACAAACATCAAATGTTGTTGTTTTTTTTCCTGTTGAGGACACTCTCTGTAAAGCATCAGGTTTTCAGCTGTATCCGACCTGGTGACACAGAATGTAAACTGAAGTGTAGATTGTCTCCTGTATTTACTGTAATCACTCTGATGTCTCAACATCCTCATGTCTCATGTAGTGCTTACAAGACAAAACAAACAGTGTAGTACCTGTCAGTTATGGTATCATAAAACGTGTGTGTTACTGCGTGCATGGCAGCTAGGGGCAGAGGGTGTAGGTGGCTCAGTGGTTTGTCGTAGAACATGTGAACGCACGCACACAGTGTAATTGAAAACCTACCCCTTTAACAATGTGAAATGCCCTCAAGCTCTCTGGACGACTCTCTTCATCTCACCACTCTCTCACGCACGCACACATGCACACACACTCAGTGGAACAAAAAAGAAAAATGGTTTAACGTTATTACAGTTCAGCTATAAGGTCAGTGAGAAGGCATCTGTCGTTCTCATTCCTCACTCCTCTCTCTCTCTCTCTCTCTCTGTCTAGCTGCCGAATCATAAAACCAAAAATTAGATTTCACCCTTGAAGGAGACGTCAGCTAATTATCTGTTAGGTTGGTAGGAGGAAGTCAGGCAGACGGACAGGTTGCAGTTGTACAGAGAAACAATCAACTCTCCTCTCTTCTCTGGAGAAAGATATTGACCCCGTCTGCATTGAGCTCTTGTCTTTGTAATTATAAAATTTCACTTCAAATACATTATAAAACTGTATAGCGATACCATATACAGTATATGTCAGCTTTTTTCAACACTTAATTGGAGCTTTAATATGTTACATGTGTATTAAGTAAATCCATCACCTAAGTATAGAATCTAGAAGTATAGTTTGAAGAGATACAGCTGGTACCTTTTATCCATGCTAGAAGCTGCAACACCAGTCAGCTGCCTGTTCACTTTAAGTCACATTTCCTGTGCTGCTCCTCATCTTTCAACATTTCTACACGAAAATAAACTTTACAATACAAATAAATAGACAAAGGTGGAATTTGTCCAAGAACATTTATTCAAGTACTGTACTTCAGTGAAAATTTGAGGTACATGAGTGTTTCCATTTTATGCTACTTTGTATTTCTACTCCACTACATTTTTCTGCATAACGAGTACTTTTACTGTTTATACATTTTGCTAAAAATACTTACATTTAATTGTGTAATATTGTCAATAATTGCAAATGATTTGAATACTTTCCCCACCACTAAGAATATAAAATAATGACATTTTCAGGGGATTGTAGGTATTAATTAAGGGGCTCAAGGCAATCAGAGAACCCCAAATTTCCCACTGTGATCTCACCATAATTTAAAATACATTTCCGTGGGTTTGAACAATGCTTGGTTGCACAACATGAGTTTGCAAATATGGATGAAACTGTTCATATCACGATTATAGTGACCAAAATTATCATGGTTATCAGTATTATCACGGTATTGTAAAAATGTGTCAAAAATATTAAAATGTACTGATACACACACTAAAACCATTTCAACAAGTTTTATATTGAAAACTACAAATACAATTGCCATTTTGTTTGCATAAAAATAAAATAACAGCAAATACCTTTTGTAAACATATGAAAATTACATGACATACATTTACATACAATTACATGAAAACAAATAAGTCTTTAGAAGACAGTGATAGTAACTACAAAGAGCCCAAAACCTGACATAAATACAGGGGAGTTGTAGCGTTTCTAGATATGCTGGTTGGTTGACTAAACTGCGTAATGTGTTATCCTGTGCAGTGGACGAATAGACTCTGTAGACAGCAACAGAACAATGTGTAGCGTTTTTTCAAGTGCAGCTAACACTGAGAGCTTCAGTTTACACGCTGTTAGCAAGTCAGAAAGACAAACCAAAGCTTAAAGTTAACTCACCTTGGGTTCACTATAAGGTTATTTTCTTTAATCAAGTTTCCCTCAGCGCTCTCATAAAACCTAAAATACAACCGGACTTCAGAGTGACTGAAAAATCTTTTTGTTTCTGTTTTCCGCCATGTTGTCATTGACCCAAACAAACCCACATTGTATTCTGCGCATGCATGCCTGCTTCTGGGAGACAATGGACAATGTTTGCCGTGAAATTATAATAGCGCGGTTAACAGTACCCGGTTGTCATGGTAATTAAAATGTGTACGGTAATAACAACCATTGGGAATTTTACCATGGTTTACCGTTAAAACGGTAATCGTTTCATCCCTTTTTGTAAAGAAACTCCACCAGATCATGTGGCTCGGTTTGTTATGAAAATGCGGAATTTGTAACAAGTTGAAATGGTTAGTAATAGTTTTACTTTTTATTACAATGCTTTAGTAAAATAAAAATATTTGCCAGAGTTCCTATAGGCTTCCCTTTCTCTTTTTCACACACACATAAAAACAGACTAATGTGCCTACGCACTTGGCTGATAAATGGGTGTGAGTGTCAGTTTATCCTTTGAAAAACAGTCAGTGAGTGAATTGGTGCCGTACACTCAGCCTCCAGTTCTCCAAATCACATGACTGTGTCTACAGACAATGATGTCACACAAGCTGTAAAACATTATTGTCCCGCAAGCACATTGTCAAGCCTGCGATATTTCAATCAAAAATGTCCCAGGAAATCAACTGAAAAATAACACATACTTCTTGACATTTTGACGATGATGTGTGACCCAAACTTTAAAGCAAAGGATTTATATGTAATTGTTTTTTTGCAATTAAATGATAGTAAACAAGGTTCCATTGGCACCCTCTGGTAATAGTCTGAGTTATGTTTTAAAAGGTTAAATACATGATAAACCTGTTTTTTAGAAATATAATATGAACAGAAAAACAGAAAAAGAAAATAATCAACATATTCTATATATTGCGCACTAAATAACAAATGTGTGCTCTGTATGACATTGTTAATTTCTAGAAAGATGACATCGTTATTTATTTATTTTTTTTAAATATTGCCTATAAGTTGTATCATCTTATCCCTTCTCCTCTGAACTTATTTCCTCAGTTCCCATTTGATTTCTTCTGTCTCCTCAACCTGTCTCGCTTCATTTTGTTCCTTTTCATCATTCGTTCCATCTAATTTCATCTCTTCCCATCTCCTCTGAATAACCTCATGTCATTCCTTCCACTTCTTAATGAAATATAAAATAATAACTCAATCAAACTGTGTCATGTCGTTGCTGAATGAGCAATAGAACAGATTCCTAATGAAGTGCCACAGTGACTGGAGTTGATGGCATTGATTGCTACAAACACAAAACACAATACAGTCTCAGTGTGAGAGACAACAGTAGACAAGACTCTTTTCTCCTCATCACAACAGGAAAGAATTCAGACAAGTTTGTCTGTCTGTCTGTCTCTCTCTCCTCCCATCCCCCTCCATCCTCAGTCTCAGGCGTTTTATGTATACATAGTACTAATTATTTTCATTTTCTAATAAAATACAATAAAGAATTTACAATAATAAAATTCCCTCTCTATTACTGGAAGCATTTTCTGAACTGCAGTGGCCTAATATACTGTAAACGGTGTTCTCTTAGTAGTGTAGAAGTGACCTCACATAAAAATATATGATTGTGGTTCTTTGATGCTGCTAAAAGCTAAGTGTTCATCCAGCATTTCATCCACATTCATGAAAAGGTACAACATAAATGAATACTGGGACCTGGGCACCAGTTTGTGGACTCATTTTGTGTTTAAATTCCAGTATGCTGAAGGTTAGGGATCAAATCATGGCAAAAAACATGGTTAAAGTGTTACTTAACTCCCCTTGAAAATCTTGTTTTTCACTTATATATAGTGGTTTAACTCCTCGCCTTGCTGCAGATGCACTCCATAACCCAGAGGTGAAACAGGACTGAAACTTTCAACCAGCGATGGCAAAGAAACACTCAGCCTGGTGTTAAGTAAGTCTTGGTTAAGGTTAGGGAAAGATCATGGTTATGGGTAATAAAAAGGCAAACATTAGTTGGAGGTCTGTGAAGGTCTGACACATTACGTGCCCATACACGACCTCGGCCTCCACAGTCTTCCTTTCCACCTTGCTACATAAAGGCCTCACTATATCCTGCTTTGGTACTAAATGTGGGAAACTGGAGATTCATCCAATATGGACAAATCCCCTTGGAGTTCTGGGCTGAGGAAATAACATTACATCACATTAATTTTAAAAGTTTTTTAGCCAAACCTCCTGAGAGAGAGTAAAATTGCTTCTGTCTACTCTTAGGCATGAACATAATGAAACAGAAAAATGGAGAGAGGAGGAGATAAAAAGATTAAATGGCAGATGGAGATTGCCAAGCATCTATCTACCACTGTCCAGCTCTCAAGATCATACAGCTTCTGCTTGCCTAACCCATGCTCCATCACAGGACAGCCCATGCTGGGAGCATGGCCAAGTGCTTGAGTGGTATTACACAAAAAAGTGGATTTTCACAAATCTGTCTTGAATTCGTGCCAACCAGGAGGAATTTATTGTAATTTAAAAGCTCATTTATCCATTTCAAAAATGGTAAATGAAGTGTGAAAATGCTGTAATGGCCATAATACCTGAGAGGAGTGCTGGTATCACATGACTAACCATAACAGCGAGGTGTGTGTTATGGTCTCACATCTCAGCAGGAGTATCCATACGAAATATCCAACTGCTTCACTGAAATTTTTTGTGTACGTGTTTACGCTTTATTTTGTCAAAATGGATGTTAGGCGCTGGCAGAAATCTAAAACATAATTTTGGTGGCTGCTGTGTTACCTTAGCAACAGACACCACATTAACCACTTAGAAACGGGCCGAAAGGCATTTCACAGGAGGACGCCGTGTACCTTGGCAGCACTCAAAGCTAAGTGTTCCTGGCCCTAACAGCATCCTACATATCATCACCAAGGTGAGACAGCCCTCATCCGAAAAATCCGTTGGAAAGGACTTTCCCTGTTGGCAGTTTGTTTTGGGTTCATTGGATACCACTGAAAGCCAAACATGATTTTATATGTATGTCTCCGGTGCAGCCTAATAAACAGGAAGATGTCTCCTCTGCTCTTGAAGAACAATGCCAGTAAACAAAAACTCCACAGTGATTCAGTTACAAACAGAAGTTAATCCTCTACAGTTCCCTAGAGATGTCATCTCATTTTGTGGAAAGTTCATAAGATACATATGTATGGCCCTTCTGTACAGGTTGGCCTCTTCACTTAAAGCAGCCATGCAGCCCTTTAAAATATTACAGTCAGTCCCAGTGGGCATAATGTCAAAGTGTTCTGGATTATTTCTTTGTTGTCTTGAAGAGAAGGCCTAATCACCTTGAATGGGATCTCCTTTACAATTGACCACTGAGCAGCAAAGACTATGTATGAGTGTGTAGATGTGTGTGCGTGAGTGTGAGTGTGCTGCCCGATCATTTGGAGCATGAAGAACAGAAAGAGTTTGCAGATTAAGGGAAGCTCAGGGGATTATGGTCATTTCCTGTCTGTAAGCTGTAAATTAGCCTTGCAGTACCACAGGGGAAAACAGACCACGGTTTTGCTAAAACTCAACGTACAGAACTACCTTGTCAACTAGCCTCAGACCAATGATGGCTCATGGACTCTGCCCCTCAGTGCCAATATTACTTTATTTTTATAAAACTTTCACAATGGAATATGTTTTTTGAAGGGGGGCTTTTAGTGATTTACACATCTGGGGGGTTTCTGTGGATATTTGAGGGCAGAAACAGTTTTAAAAGTCTAAAACATAAACATAAATCATCAGAATTTGTCTGTAAGAATCAAAGAATGAGACCTCTCCAGAGCCATTTAGTGTCCGTAGTTAAACAAGAAAGAATCCATCATAGACGAGGCAGCGATATAGATATTTTTGCTTTAATTAACTTAATTGCATTGAAGATTGTTAATGTTAAAAAAGACATATGCAAATGCCTATGGGTTTTCGCCTCCTCGCAATGCATCCACCTCCTGTACCCGAGGTCCCGTACCCTGGGTCAGGTCAGGACCATGCAGTACAAATTGGGCCCAGTTAAAGGTACAAGTACGCTTTGTGGCACAAATTCAGACTGAACCCAATGGAAGTGTTTCAACTTGAGCAAAAAAAGTCCCACTAATCCTGAAAGTGCATGACTCCATTCCAGTGCACACGTTGCTTGTTAGTTACAGCAAATATCTGTTTAGTTGCTGCTTAGGGTGAATAAAAATGGATAATGAAGCTGCCAGTGAACATTTAAGGCAAAATGTAAGTACTAGTACTACTAAGTACTACTTCTACAACCCCCGTATACATATACACAAATATATTGCCAAAGTTGTGTTTCAGTACAAATAGACATTTACTCTGCCTTGTCAGGACTCAGGTCTATTTTATCTCCCACTCTTATCTGTTCATTTATCTTCTCTGTCTCTCTTTGGCCTTTCTCTGTAGTTATGTCACAATTCTTCTCTCTTTACTCCTCTCCTGTCTCTTCCACAGGCTCTTTGTTAGTTGATTAGTGACCTCTTTCACTTGCTCTGCACACACACACACGTGCATGCATGCACGTATGCACGCGCACACACACGCACACACGCACACACTCGTTAGGTTGTTTGCTTGGAGTATTTTTAGCAAAGCACAGACTCGCAACATTGTGTTGAGTAGGTTTTGACAACAGTGGCTTTATTTAGAGTGTGTATGTATGTGAGTGTGAGTGTGTGTGTGTGTGTGTGCGCGCGTGAGAGAGGGAGGGAGAGGGGGAGAGGTTGAGGGTCTACATTGACTATTGCTCGCCAAAATCCTAATAGTGAGGACTGTATTTGTGAACAGAACAGACTTTCATTCTGTGGTCTGTAGTGACTATCACCACCACTCTGTAACCTCCCCACTGGTCCACTGACATTTCCACAGTGCTGACACTCAAACACTTAACCCACTGTGACTAAAACAACTCAACTTTCTGTATCACAAAATACTGTATGTTAACTTTGAACAGAGATTAATTCGCAGTGACACCTCAGATATTAGACACATCCCAGGAAGTACCTGGTAATCTATGTGTATTGGTGATAAAACAGGCCACAGCGGGAACGTTAAAAAGCGTGGCCTACTTTGTGCCTAATGTGCCCGAGTGGCTGTCACTGCATGTCCTTTTACAAGACTAGTGACAGTGACACTGGCCATTCTAATTGGTAGGCATCTTCTGGCTGCAGCCAGCACTCTCCACTCTTGATGCTGGCAGTTCAGGTTTTATTGTGTGTGGAAAAGTTTGGTTGGTAAAGTTCCAAAATGTTACACAATCAAAACAACAAATTAGACTGTTGTCTGTTCATTGTGGTCTTGGCATGGAACAACTCTACAGTCTATTATCTTCTTATTGGAATTTGTTTTGATATAGTTTGAGCTTCTGTATATGGTGTTCCTTTGTCTGTTCCTTAACACTACTTTCTTGTTAATATGCTTATTATAACAAGCGGCTATTGCTGAGGATGATAATGTAAAAAAACACTATTTACTTAGCTATGACCAAACATGACAAAACATGTTCGTTTTAGCTATGAAGTGATGCATCTTTCCTCTACATGGCGGGTCAATGACAAGCCGGTAAACACAGCTCAGGTTCAGCTGTATATCCCCTTACCAGTTTAGCAACATGGACTGGAGCAAGAGTTTCAGATTGGTGAGTTATTACTCTCTAACAAAAGTATCATTCATCCATAAAGTTATTGACTGCCTGGAGGGTAGCTAGTGTTTGGAAGGGAGAGGAGAGGTGTGTGCTGCAGCTCAGTGTTCTTCCACCGGTGTTTTTGAGGGCGTGTCGGAGTAGCCGCTTGGCGAGCATGATATGATGCTCATTTTGCTTTCATCCCTGTGACGTCACAGTGATGAAAGGGAAACGGCTGGACTACAAACAAGTGGTTTTCAGGCAGTTCAGTAGGAGGAACTCCCTTTGGGCTGGACTTTGGGCTTTCCCACTTTCCAAACCTATTACAATCGCAAAAAAGATATATATCTTGATATATGACTAGCGAAAAAGGCAAAAAGCAGAATACCACGTCTTTCAGAGAGAGCTGCAAAATAATCTGTAATTTTTGTAATAAAATCCTTGACCACTGCAACTGTACTTTTGGTGTCTTGTAAACCCATCTGGGTTGGGCACTGACACGAAATGACACAAAAATAGAAAATCAAACTATATGATAAGATTATATAAAATCAATCCATTGCTGTGTTTTACATTTACATTTCCTCATTTGGCAGACGCTTTTATCCAAAGCGACTTACATATGAGGAACAACTTACAAGTATCAACAGAGTTTTCTTTTGGCATCAAATACTGTTGTGTTCTAAGCCAATAAAACTCTCTTTTGAGAACTGGCTGTTAAAATAGCTCTCGTCATCATCAAGAAGAACATACATTTATTTACCTTGAAAAGTTGCAGATTATCACTTCACAGTGTACCCCAGTTAAAACCAACACCCTGCTGGTTTTGCTGGTCATGTTTTGTAGTATTTTAATACTCTTAGCCGCGATAAGGAGAGGCAATGTTGGCTTTTACTTATTTTATGTCACTCTGGATAAGAGCTTTGGCTAAGTGCCTAAAATGGAAAGTGTGAATAAAAGAGCACCAAGCATGGCACTGCTAACAGTAAAGCCTGTGACCTCTCTTTGCCACTCACCCCCACACACACTCTCAGACAAGTACGTACACACAGACATGTTTTCGGTGTCCCTCTGTGAACCATAGTCATCTTTTTGTTCTCCTGGTGAAACTCAGAGATGGGCAGTTGGTTTAATTAAGACAAAAGTGGCCCTGAAAATCCTCCAAATGTGAGAGCTCTGAACCCCCCGTGGAGCATAGAACGATGGCAAGATAGAAGAAGAGAGGGACAGTAATAACGAACTGCCAAATCCTGGATTTAAAAAAAGATGGACCCATCAAAGTGGGGCAGAAAGAGGATGGGATTGGATAAATTAACCTCTGAATGACTGCATGTGTTTAGGTAGGATTTAAAGTCATGCTACCAGAAGATATCTGAGCGTATGACTGGTTAAACAAGCCGTCTGCAAAATGATATCACAAACACCACAGGGAAGGGATAAAGTATTGCATAATTATTTCAGAAATTAAGTATACAGCTATCAGTTGTAAGTAAGAATACAGGTTGCAAAGGTTGGATTAAGTCAGTGTTGTGCAAATACATTGACATTCAAATCTTAAGACAAGCCCTGAGTCGAGTGAATTTCTAAAGACTTAAACAACAAGTGCATTCTTTTTTACCAAACTTAGCCATTTTTAAAAGTATACTGATTTAAATATATATAAATATGAGTAATCTAATAAAATTAAAAAACAACAAG
This sequence comes from Lepomis gibbosus, assembly GCA_029875015.1. NCBI lineage: Eukaryota > Metazoa > Chordata > Actinopteri > Centrarchiformes > Centrarchidae > Lepomis > Lepomis gibbosus. Next base: position 5,611 of record JAPMOB010223036.1, on the reverse strand, counting down.
CACCAGAGTGAAATCAACTGTATATATAAAATTAAGTAAAGGAGTACAGTGATTCGCTGGTGGAAGTTGTTGGTGAATGCTGCAACCTGATTGGATATGTCACTTTAGCTGTAATTAGCTGGCGAGGTGGTTAGCCTTCTCTGCATCTGAATACACTAGACTCTTCCTCTATGGGCTCGAGCTAAATATTGAGTCAATTCATTTCAGATGAAAGTCATGGGTCATTGCTGATGACTTCAAATACATTTTTCACTGTTATTTATGTATATTTTGTTGAGTTTGAAGTCAAACTGAGTTCAGTCCAAGTCATGTGACTTAAGTACACACCTCTGACTAGTTAATAAAGCACAGCAAGGTGTGTGATAGGCTGGCCATCTGAACACATTGAACAAAAGATTGCTGCCAGTGTATCACACATCTTGCAGGGCATTGTGTTTTATATTAACTAGTGCAAGAAAAAGATGGGCTTGTCTCACAAATATAAGCACACATGAAACTATTTGTGGTGAAGCTTTGACTTTTTGAGAGGCACATTAGTGACTGCAATGCTGCACACTTCCCAAGCCAAACATTTCCAGAAAATGAGGCAATATGTCACTGCTCTCTTCACAGATCACAGAATTTAACCAGTGTTTTCAACAGACACACTACTTTTGATATATAAAAGAATATAAAAGAGAAATATTATACTCACTTCATTAGACCCTAGTCCCCTAGGCAAAACCTAGGGGACTAGGGCTTGAGTGTCTTGCTCGGGGACACATTGGTGGATGTCACTGTTGGAAAAGAACACAGGTCTCTCACACCAAGGGCATGTGTCTTATCCACTACTCCATCTCCACCCATATTAGAGTTTTACAACTACATGCAGAATTCCCTGTAGATATTATACAACTATTTACCAAACTTATGTAAGATGAAAATACCAATGAGGTCACTTTAAATTCTCTATAGGGTACCATACAGAGCGAAGAGGCAGAGTATTTCAAGCACAGCAGGCAGACACACCTGAGAACCTGCATGCTCTGTTTGAGGAGGGAGACCTGTTGTTACCTGCCTTTAGGCTGGGTCCACATACACACACATACACGCAAATACACACTCGGTCTGTGGCTAAACAAACCAACAACCCCAGGTGTGTGTGTATGTGTGATATGTGTGTGTGTGTGTGTGTGTGTGTGGGCAGGAGGACCCTCCATCAGCATCCTGTCACACACAAGATGTTTATCCAATTTGTCAAGATAATCTTTCCTCAAACTGGCTGCCAAGGACGGGTGCCTCTGTGCTCTCTCTCTCTCTCTCTTTTACTCAATCACACACCTGGGGGAAGGTTCACTGATACCCTGTGCTTGGCCTGAAATGGAGGCCCTCTCCTCCATCTTGCTGGCAGGTAGCTTGTGTGTGTTTCTGAGTGTGAGTCTATTTGTTGTCCCACCCACCTTAACCTGAAAACCAGTGTTGTTGCATTTTAAAGAAACTAGCTTTAACTTACTGTGTAAAAAACTAATTTAAAAAGTGAACCCCAAACCAATAAAACCACTATATATTTTTTTAAAGATTAAAAAACTCACATTTCTCTGCTTGACTTACTCTCAGCCCAGTGGTTTTCAGGTTAGAATGATTGTTTACAGAGGTTTCATCTTGTTTTAAGAGGAAATACATTGAATGTACTGCGGAAAAAAGTTTGCTGAGCCTTTAATTTCTTGACACGTTGTTCTTCAAGCTTTAGTCTAAAACTACAAGCAAATAAACATGTGCATCTACAAATCATGCTCAAAATAGCACAGAGGAACCAGGATTTAGAGCAACCTGCATTGATTTAGAGCAAAGAAAGCTGTAAACAAATCACTATTATCATCTAATAAAGTTGTTGTAGTTAATGTGTTAGCAAACCACCCAAACAAACAATTACAAATCAAGCAAACATGGAGATTTGTTGTGCTTCTTGCTACCAGATGAAAAATCAATATTCTGTTTTGGGCTTTAATTCTGGTTCTTTACATCTGCCAAATGAGTAATTGTCTTTAGATGCTTAATGCTCCACTATGTTTACCAGCTAGTGGCTAACTTTGTCTGCAGTATTTTCAGACAACAGTTTAGTGCTGGCTAATTTGTCAACACCTTGCCAACTTTTTCGCGTAACAAAACAGGTAACAAAACATTAGCTAGAGATGCTACGATTCCTTGATATTCTCAGTTTTAGGATGAAGCCAGTTACATTGAAGTACTCACCATACTGTATACTTAAGCACACGTAAAGTTATAGTAGTGACCTAAACAATAAACTCTAAAGTCAATGTGTTAATTGTTGATGAGCCGCCCATCAGGAAGCTTATAGTTTCAGTTTCAAAGTTGATTAGAAACCTGAACGCTGGAGACTACATACCCAAACTTGAAACAGTTGATTCAGTTGTATAGTTTGTTGACGTTGGCCACAAAATGTTAGCAGGTAGTGATTCCTGTTACCAATCTGATAAATGGACCAGGAACAACGTCTGACATTTTTTACTCACGATTAGACCTAATGTCGTCAGTTATATCTAAATAAAAATGGCACAGTGATTTGCATAAATAAGCAGTACACACCCAGGCAGTGCATACACGCACACACACACACACACACACACACACCTCCACCCACACACTCAGAAATGGATGCATAATTACAGCAACCCTAGATGAAATACATTCACATGCACCTTCTCTCTCACTTCTATGCTCACATGCAAATGTGCACACACACAGACACACACACACACGCTTGCATGCATAAAGTCAAAAATCCTGGAATGTTGCAAAGCTGATGATTTTCTAATGAATGGTTTCATTGGTCATGGTGAGGATTAGTGTAAAGGGATTGGAGGGGAATATTTACATGGTTTTAATGATTCCACAACTTTATATTTAGAGGTTCGTCTTATCAGTTCCAATCATCTCCCATGGAAAACAAACCGCAGAGTCGAGCGACGGCACAATTACACGCCTCTACCACGCACACGTTGGTCTGTCGCCTCCGACACCATCTATAGAGTTAATGTGTAACATATTAAAATGTCTCTGGGAGGAAGAGATGAAAGACTAAAAAAAAAACTTAAACACTTTAAAGTCGAGAGCCTGTCCCTCATCAAACATTTAACACTCTCACTTATAAGTTTAGCTTTTATAAATGAAAAGAACAGAAGGCTTCATGGGGATATATAAGACCACACTCACACTTCACTAAATGTTATTACTTAGCTGGAAATGGAAATGCCAACAGATGAAAGTGTTGTAGATTTGCTTGTGATTGTTGAGAAGCTACACTTCTATTACTGTAACATTAAGGCCGTGACATGCTGGGCAACATTTTGGAGAAATGATGACGGGTTATGTTGTCCAAGGACTAGATTGAAGTTGAACACCGCTGCATTGTTACAGGAGCCAAGAGTGACAGTATTCAATTTCTTGGGATGGAAGTTATGAGATGGGTTCCCACTTCTTCTAGTAAAAGTAAACCTTTTCTACAAAGCCAGGCAGGTAGGGTGTAATTTCTTTTGTTGATGTAGGCACATGAATCCGTACTTTGTGCACACAAATTTACATCAAGTTATGGCAGTGGAACTTAACTGTTTAAGTTAAGTGGCAGATTGTTTGGGCTTCACAGATCTCTGTGAGATGCTGTTCAAAATTAACACTAAAGGCTTTCGGGACATGGGCAATCTCTTTTAGCTACAAAGTTGTTTTTTTACAATTTTGCTTTGAGTTTGGTCTGAGATACATATATACAGTATGCTTTAGATTTTGACAATTGTAACATATTGTGTCATCGCTGACTTCTCTCCAGCATATTGTACAGGATAAAAAAATCAAGCATATATTTGTACTGGTCCAAATTCATCCATTTCCCTCACCTTAACAAAGTAGTCTTGGAAGCCTGAAATTAACCACAGAGGTGGCAGATTAAAAAAGTGCTCATATGCATTTTGAAAAATGTGTCGTTTTAAGGACGCGTTACCTTATTTTGGCTCTCGTCGCCAGGATGCTTTGCCCACCTACACTGCTCATAAAGGAGATCAGGCTGTACCAGCCTTTAATGTGTGTTATCAGACTTCAGGGGAAAACTAGATGCCTGGAAAGCTGCAGCTTGAAACCACGTACACACAACACTGCAGAGGCTTTTCTTATCTGGCCTCCAAGAGAGCTTCAATCAAAGAAATTTGACTTGGTGGCAGCATATGGCTTTAAAACTAGTTGTAGCCTGCTCTTTGTCTCTATGTCATGTCTTGTGTCTTTCCCAAACACTCCCTCTCTCTGTCACACACACACACACACACACACACACACACACACACACACACACACACACACGGAAGCCCCTCTCTCTCTCCTCTGAGGTGAACACACTCTCAAAAACAGGCTTGTCATACAAAAACAGAACGGTCTTATCTTCATCTGTGCTTTGCTGTTTTGATGAATGTTCGGATGTTTTTCCTACAGCACCCAGTGAGGTAAGTAGCCCACACACAAACACACACACACTGACGTAGCACACGGAGCATTGGACAGGTTAGGCAGGTTTTTTTCCACTAAACTAGGACTAAACATGAGCTGCTTGCTTTGAAGCAGCTTGCACCATCACAACCCAATTCACACCCGACCTGCTGGAAATCCCAACATCTCAACGACAGCAGTTCTCACAGCTTACCTTTTTGTCCCTAATCGGCGAGCACAAATTTCTCAACAGGGCAATGTTGTTCAAGAGTATGAAGATATGTGGATGTTGCAAGTAAAGCTGTGGAAGATGGTTGCATTAGGAATGGTATAGGTCAGGAAGTAGACTTATTTTAGACTTGGCTATATTAATACACAGACAAAACTGCTTTACATAATAAATACATATTAGACGTCATTAGATAATGTGGAATTTCTGTCTATGATCCTGGCAGAGCTGTTACTAAATCTTTTGGAACAAGTCCAAATAAAGTCTCATGTCCTTTGGGCCAAGGTCAGTTCTTCATAGGCTAATTGCAAGTCAATATAAGTAATAGACTGGTTACCTGGTGACTGCACAGAGCCAAGAGATGGTCTGGCATATAATACCCCAGTAAATGGCAAATTAGATGTGTTAGTGAACTTTAGAGGTGCTGCAAGGTGGATTTTGTTTGACCGTGCCAGGCTAGTTGTTTCCCCATTTCTAGTCCTTCTGCTAAGCTAACTAATCTGGCTGCTGGCTGTGGAAAGATATGCAGAGATATGAAATATACTCATTGCAGCATTTAAACAAATGTTATTTGGTTGCAGAGCTCTACATCAGTAACAGGCAGGAATTATTGACACAACAAAAACATTCATCAGAATCCACTAAACTGTATATATATATATATAAACCTAGTTTTGACCTACCTATAAAACGGGTAGGTCAAATCAAACAATCTGATTGGTTCATAGTAGTGCCATAATGAAACACAACCGCTTTCGTACAGAAATCCTTTAATAAACGCAGGGACAACAGCATGCAGGCCTTGGCTTTTCACACAGACGTGTTAGGCTCGGTTACTTCAAGGTTCCCGTCTCAGAGGCGGATCAACACCGGCGCCGTAACGTTACTTCATTCAGCGCAGCGAGACACCGG
>JAPMOB010223032.1:3377-50606 GCA_029875015.1 Lepomis gibbosus | reverse complement strand
TTTATAATATTAATTTTTGTATTTTGTATATAACTTGTGTATATTAAATTATTTTTGTGTATTAAACATTTCTTTACAATATAAAATGTATGTAAAGCAGACTTGAGACTTCCAGCTGCAGTAAATGTAAGTTTATGGTGCATAATACAGACATTCACGCACTCCAAATTAGCACAAAGTAAACCCTTGTTACTGATGAATATTACATAAGTGACCTGGCAGTTTCTTTTGATTTGATTAGCCATGATAAATCACCATAACGTCCCCTTCACCAATCTGTTTACCATACAGCCTGTGTGCAGGGACAGAGCTGATAGAGCAGGAAAAAGCTATATGACAATGTGCATATAGTAGAGTAGCTTAGCACTTGCAGATCAAAGGCCAGAACCAGTGTGCCAGAGAGTATGCTTAGCCTAAGGACAGATTCTGTGTCTGGGGAGAACTGTGTGGGCTTGGACAGAAATGTAATTTAAATGAGATAAGACAGTGAATGTTTGCTCAAATGAATAAGCTGCAATTTTTTTTATTCTTTCTCTTAGAGTTTCCATTGTTGTCTTTTCAATCATCTTCTCTATCTTTAAAACACGCATTCAACACTGTTCTCTGTCTTACAAGGCAGAATATTAAAGGACTTACAGTTCTCCAATATGTAGTTAACTAAATATCTCCATTCCTGTCCAAGTAATTTGTCTTACGTCTCCAAGGCTGATAAGTGTGACAGGTCTAGTCTCTATTCATGAAGGAAGGTGAAGGAAATGTGGATAAATTATACCAGCATAAGATGCAGAAATATCTTTTAGGTTGTTTATTCAGAGCAAGAAAATTTGGTGTTCAGCTGAAGTAAAAAGCTACACAGAGCTTTCTAGTAGATAAACATAGAGGACCCTGTCATCTATGCACTTTTATCCTCATAGACCTATCTAGTACAGTAACGTTTAGAGGGTATCCTCCTTGACTTTTTACCATATTCAAAGTACAAAAGTTGTAGAGATGAGCATAAGCTACTAGTGCAATGAAAAAAATGTAACCATAACCAGAGTTAAGAGTATAAAATCACCTAACACTGGAAATGAGTAACAAAAATTACTATTGGCCCATCCTGATAAAAACATGCAACAGAAGTCACGTGACGGAAGTCAGTAATGTTAAAATAACTCACCATTTACTTGATCAAATGGGAGTTAAACGCCATTTTCCTGTGTGGACGTTCTTGGTTTGGCGTATCCGTCCACCTCATCAACCTCCTTATGCGGAGTTTTGGTATTTACAATACGTTACCTTACTTCTTTCCTTTGGTACCTTCAAACAGCCACAATAAACATAGGTTAGGTTGTAATAACGTGCTGAACAAACTAACTATTTGGTAGTTTTTCTGGGAAGGAAAGGCTGTAAGAAAAATGCAAAGAAATGTGGGATCGCAAGCCATCCAACAAAAATTGTAACCCATAATTATCATTCCAAAATATGACTATGACAGCAATGTGAAATGCAGAGATATGTGATTTGCATTTGCAGATGACTGCATTGCCTGTCTTATAGTGTGCATCTGTTATTGTTTACAGGTAGACTGGTGGCAGGACAACAAACACAAACTACATAATGGTCAGGCAACAATAAAAGCCAACCTCCATTACAGTTTTTAAAAACTGGATATAAATATACAGACTGCCTTTGTGTGTGTGTTTGTGTGGCAACTCAGACTGACACTGAACTCTGAACTCACCAGAAAATTCAATTCTTCCTGTTATTTCCCTCCAGTCTCACTCCATTTTCCTCACATCTTTGTACATTTTTAGATCCATTAAGTCCTGGGATATATGCACATTTTTCAAACTGCTTTGTTTTCTTTTCTTTTTTTTAATAATAGAAAAATAGGCACAACAAATATGCTGCAATGTTTGTCATACAAAATGTTTGGAGAATTTGAACTTCAGAATAAGTTAAACTTAGATATACAATGTATCATGGTAACAGCTGGCGCCAACGGCAAACATTCAGTCTCTACCTGTGAAAGGTAATCAAGACTCTTGATGAAAGAAATCAAGCACAGCATGTGCAAGGGGTTGGAGGATATTCAGGGAACATTTTTTGAGTGATCTGTGGTGATGGCTGTCTGTTTTTCTAATTCAGACACAGGAGATGATGAGTTTTAAAATGAATTAGCATTACAGTGTGTGCGTGTGTGTGTTGCTTTCGGGGGCCACATCAATATTCCCTTCCAGCTCTTGTCAACATATTCAGTTGCCGTGTCATGCAGTGGTGAGGAGATAACTGACAAAATGGATACAAGGACACTCACCTCCACTGAAACGATAAAGAAAGCTTGGCTGTGAATAAATGAGTGTGAGCTGGGAGAGCTGTCTAAATGCAGACACCATACATTTATAGACTTTTAAATGTTAAAAATGCTGTTAAAAATAATCAAAGCTGTTGCACGTCTTTCAGCCTGACCTAAACCTTCATTTGAGGTAATGTGTTGCATCTTTAATCTATCTTGTACTTTACTGAAGTACTCCTCTGATGATGACGTCTCCCTTAACCTCCGCTTCAAGGTTGCACCCTGTGGAGATTGGCGGGTTTTATAATGAATTCCTGCTGATCCCAAATGAACACTGGCACTGTCTGAGAGAGCAAGAGGGATTTGTCATGCATGTAAGTCGCCAAATGGGGTAATCGAAGTGGAACGCAATACCTCTGGTTAGAGAAACATTAGACTGATGAAATAGCCCAAGAAAAATAGAAAAATCCTAAATTCTGTCATGAGAATTATTTTATAGCGGTTCAATTTAATTTAATTTAAAAGTACCACAGATTTGGAAAACCTACCTCGAGAGTTTAAAATGATCAGAAGGTTTAGCTGTACTTTTTGGCCGTGCTTGCAGCTTTCATTGGTCCGTCCACACTTTGGTCCAGAGTAAACTATCTATTAAAACATGTATTTGATGTTTTTCCCATGTTCCAAATTTTTGTACAGACATTCATGTTTTCTACAAGATGAATCCTACTAATGTTGGTGATCAGTTGGCTTTTCCGCTAGCACCACTATGAAGTTTACATTTTTGGTTTTGAACAAAATGGCTACTAATGGAGGACTTGCAATAATTGTATGACAAGGTAATATGATATTATTCAACACACATATTCTCCATCAATGGTAAATACTAGAGATGCTTGGGAATAATATGTGACCATCTCTGACTTTGTCATTATTGATTGCATTCACTTCCCAACTATTTGCATTGACTGCTTTTAACTTTCATCTCTGTTTTACTATGCAAAAATGGACAAATATGTATTCCACGTCTGATGCCAGATGTCACAGATGTCACTATCAACAATGGACCAAATGTTCTGGTCATGCATCTCTTTCCACAATTTCTGGACCTCAGTGTTTAAAATATTCTTACATGTCTGCAACCCCAAACCCATTTCTTACAGTATCAGCAAAGCACAGCATTAACATACCAGTCAGATACTTTAGAGTTTACTTCTTTGTTAGCGTGACAATTAATCCTCAATAGTTGGACGACTGCCTCTCCTCCAACTTTTATACAATTGAATAAAAATGCCATGATTTGTCTTTAAATTGAGTAATTGAGTAACTTTAATCAAAATAGAGAGTGTAACTTTACCAATGTCATTCATTAACAGACCACTTAAGATCTTTCTATTGTGTGTGCCAACAATATGTACATTAATAAATTGCCTTGAATCCGTTGCAATATACTCCCACACCCTGAAAAAAAGATCTACTGGAAATGATGCACTTTTTCTGGAATTGAAATGCATATATAGGTTTTATGTTACACCTAAATATGCTAAACATGTAAGTCTGTACTTGTGTTACCTTAATATATATTTTTTATTTTCTCTCTTGTTGTTGTCGTTTGTATTGTTAGGGAAAGCTAGTTTTAAATAAACCATACATTACAAACACTGATGGTCAGCATGCATATGGTGATGTTGAAAATAAAGCTGCAGTAGCTTGAAATGTAACCCTGGCTGCAGCGGTCCAGCCTGTTTGTTTTTGTGCGTCCTTGTTTATTCAGGTACTGTGGCCATGGCCTATATCCATACACTGCCTCATCTCTGGCATGTGCCAACCTAGTCACATGCCGGCCAAGTCTACCCACTCTACTGCTCCCCTTTATCCACCTGCCACTCTCTGTAGCTCATCAAAGACAGAAAAAAACCCTATCTTATCTTCAAACACTGTCTACCTAAATGAAATGCCCCCAGCCTTGCGCGTACATGTGTGTGCGTGTCTTGGCCCAGTTTCTTTTATGACTTTGTTTTGCGTGAGCCTAAGTGATTGCTCTCTGGTACGTTGTTCCCCAAGTAATAGGACACTTGGAAACAAACGTGTGCTGGACTGATTGCCTCCTCGCTGTCCAACAAAATGCTTCGGGGGTAAATAGGATTTTTTCCCCCGTCTTTGATGGGGCCTTGTTTTTTTCTACTTTACAAAACTTTCTCCAAAGTGCTTCTGTTTCGTCTTGATATTAGTCATGCCTTTTACTAAGACATCAAAGAGCTCAACATGCAGCATCAGGATGAACCCGGAGACCCAGCAGTATAATGACAAATACACCTCCACTGTTACTGCAAATAGCAGCAAATGTGATGATAATTGCAGCCAATTACTTTCTTGTTGCCTCTGGTGTTCTGTAAGAGCTAAACCAAGGAGCCTGTAGCCAGGAGGCAAATGACATGACTGTTATTCCTCTGTCCATCTGTAGTAATGGTTTAAAATAAAGACAAAGAAGACATCTAAAGGGTGCATTATCGATATTGCAACCCAGTGGATGTTATTAATCTGAGATAGCTGCATTTCAAGAAGGGGAGAAGGTGAAAGGAAAGGCATGTGGGAAATGTAACAGCAAGACTTGATCCATTCTGGCACTGATCTCATTGAACTTTTGTCTGCTGTTTCTTAAAGGAATAGTTCATTTTATTTTTATTCATGCAACAATGGCAGAAGAACAATTTGTGTTATGTCTGAAAGGGTACATTATCATTATTGCAACCGAGTGAATGTTATTCATCTGAGATATAATTGTAAGCATATGCTTGTGATATTTATTGCAGAGTTAGATGAGAAAGTTAATACCACTGGTTGTTAAATATGACGTTGCATCCAGGAGATGGTTAGTTTAACTTGACAAAAACAGCTGTCTGGCTTTGTACAATGGTTAAAACATACGTCTGCACCTCTAAAGCTCACTAAAACTCACATTAAATCTCATTTGTTTGATTTCATACAAAACCTTTGTTAGTTTTAGTGAGCCTAAAACTAGGGCTCACTAAAACTAGGCTTTGGTGAGCCTGAGTTGAAACATCCCTAAAATGTTCTTGTGTTTTGATAAAAACATAATGTGAAGAACTACAATGGAAATAGACTTGAGGCACAAGTCCACTGAAAAGACAAAAAAAGAAATGAGTGTAGACAATTACCTTCCTCAAATTGATACATCAAACAAACAGAACAGTCATATTTTAATCATGTTATCCTAGTTTTAACATTTGAGGTCTGACCGGCACTTAAATCGAAATCTCTGTTTTTCTGTGTGTACTGTTGATGTCAGCATGACAGCAGCAAGTGTACATCACAAGTGTCAATCAAGTTGCAATGTGTAAGCACATTTCACCATCACAATTAGTGAAGCAACTGACGCAAAAGCACAACGAACACAAAACAATTTAAGCCGACCCCCACAAAGACATAAGCACCACTGCCATAAAGTAACAATGAAAACACAAACCTGTGCGCCAAGGTTATTGAGATTGTTCATTATTAAACTGTGTAATGACTGTGGTGACGTCTGGAGACAACGTGCACCCTTCCTGAAAATCCTCCCATACTGTAGCCTGTGGTAGAAAGACATCAGGAGTTGTTATTACATTTATTCATGCAGGTTTTATAAAACTACTAATTAATTAATTTAATTTTAGTGTAATTTAAACAGGTTTAATAGTGGAATAGTGGTAGAGAGGGCAGGGAATATCTTCTGTGGCTCATTTTCAATAAACTCTGCAGCAAAAAGGAGCGCAGGGATGAGCATGAAGCTTACTGAAACACTATTCAAGACTGTCGAAATCATTTCACCGCCATAAATGTATCTGCAGCCTTTGACTTGCTTCAAAAAGCATGCACTGTTCAAGGGAGAAAAGAGACGACGGAGATATTATTCACTTTTCTGAAAATCATTATTAACTAAATGCATGCGCGCATTTCCTGAGGCATGATTCTTCATCCCAGACTTATTCTCTGACAATTTTGGCGTTACTTATTATGTTTTCATGGGATAAAACCATAAATGTTTAATGGCAGTAACTAATCCCTGCTTCTCATGAATTAGTCAGCTGTACAGTTATGCTCACTGGCACTGAAGGGTTTTTTTTTTTTTTTTGCAAAGGTCTGGACTGCAGCGTAGACTCAACAGATGTGGCCCCAGGAGATTATTTGACAACTTGGTCTAATGACTATGTGGAGAAGCTTTGTTGTATAATCTTCAAGGCGTTCAGTCAAACCAAAAGAATTTCATGAATGTGCATTTTATGTGAATGTCAGAGTGCAGTGTTGTTATTTGTACCAACAGAGCCAGAGAATCCTCTTTGTGATTTGAGTGTTGCTGAGCGGCAAAACACAGGGCATCTCATTTGCAAATTGCCAGGTGTGCAACTCTTTTCTCGGAATGTGCTATAAGATATGCATGAGATGGGAAATGATACTTGTTAGCTTTGAGAGTCTGATCATTTGAACTTGTAACTCTAACTCAAGTTTTCTCCTTTGACTGTAAAATGATAGGAGCATTAAATAATATAAGAATAATATTCAAAATCAGGTCATTTAAGGAAGTGCCCTAAAATGACATATAAAGCAGAGTCCAAAACAAGGTAATCCAAAATCCAAAACAACAGGGTGACAAGACGAGCAAGGCAAGCAGGACAACACACTGCAGAACACAGTAACACACTGTAATGACCAGACGAAGACTAAACAGAAACACCAGGTATACACACAAGGACTAACAAGCAGGGCGGGAGCAACACAGGTGACAGGGATCAAGTTAAACGAGGCAGGCAGAGAGACAGCAGGGAAAACAGAGAGTGGCAGGCAGAGGCAACAGGGGGCAACAGAGGCAGGCAGGCAGAGACAGCAAAGGGGAACAAAGAGGCAGGCAGGCAGAGTGGTAACTGGGGGAACAGATGGATCACTTGACAGGCAGACATGGGCAAAATTAATAAACACTGACAGAACACACGTAACAAAATAGCAGACAAGAATCTAACTTCAGACAATAACAGAAACCCATATAAACAGACAAACACCTAAATGAGAACACAGAACTAGAACACACAGTACCGACCAGACTAGACCAAAAAGATGCAGTGAAAGAACTAGAAGCAAATACTACGACATGAACTAAAGCACAGGACTAGGAACAAAGACATGGAACAAAACCCCAAACTCCCCAACAAGACACACAAACAGACAGGACTGAAACCCAGACACAGAGGATTGAGTAGGCTTAAATGCAGGAGTAATAAGTGGCCAGGCAGCCAGGGAAACCGTCTTGGCAAGCTAACTTAATATGGGATTACCCATTAGCCATCACTACGGTCAGCGTAACTACCAGAGGTAGCTACCGTTAGCCACTGAGCTGGCTAACGTTAGCTACACTCGATGATTCAGATGAGAAGAAATACTAAAGATAATTCACTAACACACACCTTAACTTGCATTGATCAACTTAATTATTAAGTTCATGGTACTTAGAAATGTGTTTTATTGTGGCCAAAAAGCTTCTTCACTTAACTTAAAACATTATGTTGGATAAACTTAAATACTTGCATTTATGTTTAGGCTACAAAGATTAAATTCATGTTATTTAGAAATGCATTTTATTGTGGCCTAAAAGGTAATTCACCATACTCAAAACAATGCTTTGAATTAATGTAATTCAGCCAGCAGTCTTAACTTAAAAAATATAGTGGAAAACATTAACATAATTTTTTTTGTTAATCCAATATTTTAGTTTTTAGAGTGAGCAGTAAGGAATAACTAATTTTAACCACGTTAACTAAGTACTTACTTGGTGTCGAAATAATTTGACTTTTTGGGAGAAATAAGATAAATAATATGTGGAATAACATTCATGCACAGTATAAACTCGAACACACACAGGTAATAAGACTGTAAAAAAGTGTGTGTGTTACCAAGCACAGTCTCATTGATCCAGTGTCCTTCCTTTACTTGCATGGATGGTCTTTCCTCCCTTCCATCCTTACACAGAAGCTGCTTATGCACATTTTTTGGTACAATTCTCACTGGAAGAAAACGGACTGCCACCTGCCGCAGCTGCTCTGGTACACAATATTTTGTTCCTCCGCTCCTTTTCATCGTGATAGAGACAAGTGGGCCTGCGGCGCTGTCACTCATCTCCCTGTGTTTGCTTCACATACGCTGTGTGGGGATTGACCAGCTGTGTTCAGGCAGAAACAGCTTTTTGGGTCTCCAAAGACACCCTGCTGTAAAATGGCACAGCGTGGTTTTATGTGATACTTGACTGGCCAGTGTCTGCCATGTTTGAGTAAATTTCGTGTCCTCCTCTGTGGCTGATGATGTGACAAAGCACAACAAGCTTTGGATCTGAGCTTGAGCCCTTGTTATTCTGGAAGATGACTGTGATAAAGCTCAGCGTGCACCTTGCTGCTGCCATCTGTTCCCTTTTTTCTGCTTGCCTGACAAGAGTTATCTTTTCATAAAAGCAATGTGGCTCCTCTGCTGACTACTCCATGTTAACATAGCACTGGCAGACACAATGCATTTCTGCATAAATGTCAGCGAGCAAAAACTTTGTCTGACTTCATACGTGCACTGTGTGTGAATATGACTGTTTGTCGATGCAGGAGCCTGTCGAAATGGCTGGAGATTAAATGCAGGGGAAATATAATAAAGCAATAAAAACACATACAGTATCTCTTAGTATTCAGATTCTGCAAGTATCCTTGCTGTGAGTGGATATGTGGCAAGGACACAGGAATTCTTCTGACATTAGATGCTGTTTTTTTTTCAAAGGTAGTTTGTTTGAGGAAAAGAAAAATATTGATCTTAAAGGTTCCAGCTCAAAGTATCCCTTCAGAGCAATCCAAATTCAAACCAATTGAAAATGATTCTGTTTTCAACAGAACAACAACACCTAGTCCTTTTCAAAAACAGAATCCTTAATGAGGACTCTCCACTGTCATATCAAACAGCTTTTGATGTTGTTATGTAAGACAATTAAACAGAATTTATGAACAGCTTTAACATCAATAATTTCACTGGGCATTAAAATATTGATTGCACTGCAATGTTATATTGTGATGATATGATAAGGAACATAAAAAATGCATTAATTGTTGTTCGAAGACCGAGCTATTATTTACTGTAAACTGTAAAGCACCACAACTCTAAAATGTTTCAGTTATAAATGCGTCATTGTCGTCACTTGCTGACAATGATGTTTGTGTGATTCCAGTAAAAAAAAATTTAAAGACTCCGTCATCACTAAAATGGCTGATGTTTGCAGTAAAATGGATGATGGGTGAGTCAACTTCCCGGTCCCGTTTTGGATCACTTGCTCCTGTCAGAGGCTGACAGCCATCCTGCCGAGGCAGGTGCTTTATGTTCATTTCCTGAACAATTCAATCCCCTGATTAATTGCTCCCCTCAAAGCAAAAGACTGAGAAGCCAGTACAGTGCATGCAGAAATGTTTTAAACCACATTAACATCTAATGGGGCTTACTGACATATATTTGAGATTGTGTGTCTTGTTTTCTTGTGGCAAAAAACATATTTTTTCCACAGTTTTATAGCTCAGGAAGCAGATTATGCAAGTGTAGTGTCTTTTTTATCTTTGAAGTGTAAGTTACACATATTTTCCCAATATGCAAATGCACACTGGTGGAATGCAGAGTTGTTGAATTAATTTAAATAATCTTTGAAAACATCTCGTAATACCCTCCCTCCGAGATTCAAGAAGGAAGCCAAAGTGAGGGTAATTTTTATTCAACATATTTGGAAAATAAATAGCTTCATCTCATAATAATCACAATGCATAATTAGACAGTAGCACATATAGTATCAACAGGATATTAGCTAAAGTCATATTTAAAACAATTTGTGTTAAATTGTAAGGGTCCATCTGCATTTTTGCAAGGGCTCATGTGGAAAAACTGCATTAACAAAACTTGGCTAAAAAGAGCAGAGGATTGGCAAATTGAGTTCTGTTTGCGTTGTTCTTGTTGTTTTGGCAAACCAGGTGACACAGAAATGGGTATATAAAAAATGCACTACATACATTAGACATTGCTGCATGAACAGTTGTGTATCCCTGGTCACACTTTTTTCACAGTGTTCATTTTAAAAGAAGGATCAAAGATGTCACATAAAAAGCTCAGCACAAAAAGGTTACTGCTGACATGTCATGCATAAATGATAAGGAGGGTAACAAATGACAGCAATAAACATGTCGACTCAATGGCTTGCTTCCTAAATTATAGCCTTATTCATTAGTCGGCTGGGTCATTAGTAAAACCGTGATAAACTTCTCCACTTGATTGTAAGCACTCACAAAGGTCAGTCTGTGAACAGTGTCATTTAGGATTGTCATATTAGAAAAATTACACAAATTTACAAAGAACCTCCCTGAAAAAATATTACAAGTCGATCCGAAAAGTGTCCCTGCTGGCAAACACGGCATTAATTATACTCACAAAAAAGGACTAATAAACACATCCGGCTTGGTGCTGTGATCAATATGTGACCCGCGTGTCACTGATCCCAACGTCAGCACACTCGTATTTTCTGTAACCATTCTCCTCATTCGTCATTGTGCTATCGTTAGTCTGTGCATCACCAGCCCTCTTTGTAAACACGCAGTCTCCCAAGCTGCTACAGTCAAAACCAGCATCTGAGCCATCTGGCCAGAACAGAAATTACTCCCACAGGATGTTCTTCTGCCTTTTCTCTACCACCCGGCAGTAGGAGAAGTTTCTGGTAAACACTTCACATTACGTGGACGGGGCAGGAGGGAGCCTGAGTGGGGTACCAATGAAGGGCAAAAAGAGGAATGTTACTGTAGTGTTGCAGAGTCGCATTCTTTACACTGCGTTACTGTCACACCAGAGAGGTTATAAATGTAAACGTGTTGTTGTTGCTGTCACTGACAAAGTTGATTTGGCACTGCTCCAATCTGGCAATATCCCCAATGTCCAACTCTGATAATAACTGAGTTGGGTCTGTGTTTGTTGTTAAAACCTTCTGTTTCTCCTGCTGCTCCTCTACATCCTCTTCTGGTTCCTCCAACTCCTGACTCTCATTTTTGCTGTCCTCATCCTCCTCCTCCTCCTCTTCTTCTGTGATAGAGCAGAGGCGGGTGGCGGTTCCGGGGTTGTCGGCAGGCGGTCTGTAGTGGCACTGCCCGTTCAGCAGCCTCCTCAGTGGCATCAAGGGCACCGCCTCCTCACCCAGCAGCTGCTGCTGGCAGTGCCGGAAATCACTCTGACGCTTCAGACGCTTGAACTCACTGAAGGCGGAGGTGGCGTTCTGGTAGAGGCTGTGGGCAATGGCCTGGGCCTTCTCCGACTTGCTAACCAGGACAGCGTGACACCGAAGCACCACCGCCATGTTCTTGACCTGGTGCCTGTAGATCCAAGCCAGGATCTTGGGCCGGCACGGGTCAGCATTGCAGTAGGTGATTCTGTTCAGAGAGTAAAGATGGATGGGTTTCTTTTTCCCAGATTTGTCAGCGCTCATCCGGATGCCTTGAGATCCCACTGTTAACCTCATCTTGATACTCTGCTCTCCGTAGTTGCTCCTCGCCCAGATTTTGGCCACTGCTTCCTGGGTGCAGCCGTCTCCTTTAGCAGTGATGGTGACCACACTCCCCAGGTAGCGCACATTGTAAACGGGCTCCTCTTTGTTTAGTTGCACCTTTTGCCGTTTGGTGTGGAAGATGCTGCCCACCCAGTCGAAGGGACAGTCAGGCAGCAAGTCAGGACAGGAGCGCAGTAGAGAGGAAAGGATAGAGTGGTAGGTCAGCCCAGTCCCCAGGCTCTTAGGTTTACTCTTGGCCTCATCCTCCACCAAAACAAACTTATTCCTTCGCCAGGGCAGCATGGTGCGGGAGGAGTTGGAGCGAGTGAGCCCCTCTGCCTCTGCGTTTGCTGTTACCAGCTCAGGCAAAAGAGTAGGAAAGCCGATCTGTGCGAGGGAGAGAGGAAAAGCAGAGAGAAGCTGCTTCACGAAGCTCAGAGGAGAGACTGAGAGCTGCGAGCCTCAGCCAGTTTGTTCCCCCGCTCGCTCCTCCTTCCTCTCCTCCTCCTCCTCTGTTGTCTGCATCATGCAGCGCTGATCAGTGCAGGAGACTTAGCCCAGCGCTCAGGCACCTTCAACCCCCTCCCTGTTTTGTTGTTTTGCTTCCAAATGGCTCCCCACCAAAGCATTATTTCTCTGTCCAGCTTTGCACTGACTGAGGTATCACTGTATTTCTGTTTCTCATAATGCTGAGGAAGAGGGTACATCTCCCAGTCATTCCCTTTCAGTGGGCTTATGTGACTTGATAATTCTGTTGTAAAAGTCGAGTCCATTAAAAAAATATAACTTTTTCATGTTTAGAGTAATGTGACACAACAGAGTTATCTTGTAGCCATTGTTAGCATGAGTATGAATCAGGTTTGGACCCAAAGCAAAAAACTGCAACCTGGTATTTCAGTAAATGAAACAATCACTCTTTAAATACATGTGTGAACAAACTGGATACCCACTCAATTTAAATATCCCCTCTAATGCTGTAGGTCAGTTTTGTTTGTTTACATTAGAAATTTTGAGAAACACAACAGACAGAATTTCAACAAAATGCCCTATATACTGTTTATATATGGTCAAAATAACTATGGATTGGAACTTCCATTGGAATGATATTACTAAATAATTTAGCAGAAAGCGAAAACGAAGGGCAAGTTTCTCAAATTTGTTAACACTTTCATCAAAAGATTCTGAGGATGAATCATACATTATGCATTTGAAATAAGAGTCCCAGTATATTTGTAACTTGAAATTAGCTCTTGAAATTAAACAGTGAAGTAAAGCTCTCAGCCCTCTCTCCTTCAAATTCTGTTTAGACTCACTGCCAATTATATTTGGAATTTAAAGGTGCAAGCAGCCTTGGGCAGGCCATCGTGCCATGAGCTGTGTTGGGGCATAATGCAACCATGGTGCGGTTGCTAGAGATCATAGATGTACCTCTGAATTATAATGCACATTGGACGCCTCATGAAGGAGTCAGGCGTCACTTGCTGTGTCCCCCCATGGGGCGCTAGAGATTACCTGCTAATTACATGGTCCCAGTTTGGGAATGTGGACCACACTAAAAGTTTTATGGAAATCAAACAAGGATTATATCACAGGGCTTACTTCCTGTTGCCCGTAGGTGTCACTATGACATTGAGTGATTGTTGGCATCTAGGCGTGTTCAGGGCAGTAAGCATGTACACAAAAGAAGAGGGCTTGGAGAAAGAGCAAAAACATAGGACTGCTTGGTAAGTTCTGAAAATATGTATCTGTTACTCAGTTCCACCTGTCGGTTGTACTTTCCACAAACCAAGTTAGCACTAGTGTTAGCTGACTACCCCTATACTCCCAGTGGCTGTTAAGGCAGAATATTTGCTTCAGCTTTCATCTGAACACACCTTAAGTGAAGTTGTATATTTAATCAAAACCACCATATTCCTCGTAAGCGTAACCAAGTGCTGTGAGTCCCGAAACATAACCTTAAAAAATTTTCAGAATTCTTAAGATAAGATACTATTGGAAACTATATAACACTGTGAGTGAAAGAGGATAAATTCAGTATCAACATTTTGCCACTTTAAAAATAATTCTTTGTTGAGCTGATAAAGAATCTGGATAGCATTATGTTTCCCTAAAAACATTTATGCTGTTGAAAATATAATTTCTAAAGCTTGGGTATGCAATGTTTTTCAAAAGCATTTTTTGTTACATTTGTTGAAATTCTCTGTACAACCCTACAGCAATTAATAAATCAAATGCTACGACACATAAATGAAAAACAAAACAGCATCTGTAGCTGTCACAGGACCGTAATAAGCACGGCCAATCATTTTGCTGGCCTTTCTCCCCGTCTACCTGCCTACCTGCACTCACTGCGTTTGAAAATGTGCTTCTGGGGAGGGAGTTGGAGGCCTAAAAGGAGGGGGTTAGATATTTTTGGAGCTTAAAAATGTTACTGTCTCTTGCTGGTTCTCCAACGTTGCCTACCCTAGCTTTAATGCTGTGTGTCCAAACATCTGTGACTGGCCCGACACTGTAAAAGAAGGGCAGATAAAAGGTGGCTGCTTTCTTAGTGGAGGATTCTGGTGTGCGATGAATCAAAATAAGTATCATTTGTGTCTGCCACCGAGCTGTGCTGTATCACGTATCGATGGTAGATGAAGTTCTCTGCTGAGAGGTTAGTTACTGTGGCAACACTGGAAAATAAATGTCTCCTTTTCTACCCCTTGTGTGTGCTGTGAATTACAGAAAAGCATGAATAGAAAAAATAAATTGCTTTAGAGGCACAACCTCATTTTAGATGTGATTTATTATTATTATTATTATTATTATTATTATTATTATTATTATTATTATTATTATTATTATTATTAGGAGAGAGTAATTTGATCTTTCCTACTAACTCTTGTTTCCTATCTCTGTTATTTTCAGTTAAGTGAATGACAGATTCTGTGCATCTCAAGATGCACACTAAACAAGAGCTTTTTTGTAAACCACATGCATAACCACAGGGTGTGTGTGGCCAAACTGTTTGGAAATTGAAAACTGATTAAATGGTTTGGGAATAGTCTGGGCAGTCGCCATAAAAGAGACACTACTCTGTAGAGATGATTAAGAGACTTCTGCTTTTAGACTAGTTGGATGTTTAGTGGATGAAGAGTGGGACCAGGATCTGATCCAGGATGAGCTGGTACAGTATGTTCTTGAGCATCCAAACACAGTATGATTGAGAGGCTTTATACAACCAGCTGTGGTCCCATAAATCAACTCTGTGATCTGAGATAGCTCATTTCTAACCACAGACACTGATATGCTAAATTGAAAAAATCCATCATGGTTTGGCCTTTACAGAAATGGATGCATGTTTTCACTATTGGCTTATCTGCCAGTTATCACACAAGGGCTGTTCAGTGAAATTAGGAAATGTCTCAACGTCTTTGCGGCGTTATGTGTCCCGTCTCTTTATCTTCTGCCTGTGAAACTGTCGTGAAAATCAATATAATAACAGATCTTTGCATGCATTCAATTTAAGGGTATACTGCTGTGTATAATGAGGACTGAGGAATATGAGAGTGACATGAACAAAATGAATGTGTTGTCTCAGAGAGTGGGGCATTCTATAAATCTCTGCACTTAAGGTGAATGTTGATGTTTGTAAACCAATTCCTTGTGTATGCACATAATATCATCAACATATAAACATGTTTAATCCTGTTGGAAGGCTAGCAGTTCCTTTTGCATGGTAAACACTCATTATACAGTCCAGTGTTGTATTTGTAAGTATTTCTGGCTTGCATTTAATTTGCATTTTCCACTGGAACTAATGTCAATTTTACACATTCAGCAAATGCATCTGTGCCTAACCATGAACTCTACAATCTGTTAAAATAAAAAAAGGGAGGGGTGTTAATATACCTGTGCTTTGAACTAAATGCTAAGATCATCATGCAAACATGCTCATAATGACAATGCTGAGTTTGCTGAGATGCTGAGATAACAAGTTTGATGTTTATCATGTCCACCACTTTAGGTTAATCTTAATTAATTCACTTAACACAAAGTACAGCTGAGATTGATGGGAGGCGTCTTTAGTTTTACACGTTTTTGATAATATACTGAAGTATTGCACTAACTCCAATGATAACCTGATGATGGTACTAGGAGAAAAGTCAGAGCACCACCAAAAATATTAGGATGCATCTTCTAGCAACCATGAATATCTGTACAAAAATGTGTGCCTTTATTATCAAAAGATTTTGAGATACTTCTCAATATTATTATATTTATTTTTGACATTTAACTGAAAACACCATGTTTCCCTATCGTTGGACAAGGGTGAATGAAGAAAGTGATTACAATTCATCCTCAGGGGAAGATGAATATCTGTACCAAGTCCATCCAATAGATGTAGAGACGTTTCATCCAAAACCACAAATGGGATCACCAAATAGTAAGCAACACATCTTCTAAGAACCATGAATGTCTGTACTAAATTTTGTGCCAATCAATTATTCTAATACATCCAATAGTTCTGAAGACATTTCAAGAAACAACTAAAATGTCAGCCTCGTGGTGGTGTTCCTCACAATCAGAAGGCTGCACCCTCAGAGGACCATGAATGTTTGTACAAACGTTCATCGCAATCAACCCTATAATTGTTGAGATATTTCAGTCTAGATCAAAGTTATGGACAAACCGACAGACTGACCTCCCTGAAGCCATTCCATTATCATGGCTGAAAAATGTTTGCAGCTGACATTTGAAAATGGCTACAAACTGATCTCCAGCTAACCCCTTGGCAACTGAGTCGTTCTCATTTCCTGTAACTCCAACTTCCTCTCTTGCTCTCCTTCAGTTGGACATACACATCCATTACCAACTCACACAGGCAACCCAGGGTGCAGAATGTTATCACAGCAATCCAATTACTTTTATCTGAGTGGCACCCCTCCCTCCTCTCCTAAATCTCCTTCTCCTTAGTGTCTTTTCGTTGCTTTTGAAGACATCCTTTTATCCAGGGCAGCGCATGCTACATATTTCTGTCTAGCAAGGCAGCCTAATTGAATTGGGCTTTCTCCATCACGCCACACTTACCAAGCGCGGAGTAATCAATGAGAGGGGCCTTGCAGAGAAGGTCCCAGCTCGTAGATGGCTGATTTATGGCTGTACGTGAGGGCGGCATCGACGCAGCCCAGCACACAGTAAAGAACAAGAGAGATGGAATGATGACAGAAAGGGGTACTGTTCTCTTTATATATCAGACTGCTGAGATAGATAACACACCTACACACAATCAAAGAAAAAAAAGTCTCACAAAAATAATAAGAGAATGCCGTGAACACCAGAGCTGAAGTAATTTCTTTGTTTACAATAAAAGGAAGGAGAAGCCTCAAGGGATAGAGATCGATATCATCTCATTCCCATGCTATAGATTACCATTGGCTTGGCTGAATATATAATGCCAAGTTCAAGTGAATCATAGATTAACGAACAGGGAGAGTATGCAATATTAGATACAGGAGTCTCATTCCCTTCTTTAATCAGGAGAATTATACAGTCACAGGAGACCTGCGGGTCAACTCACCCTCATTTACTCCTGTACTATACCATAGGGAAAATGCTACACCACAGCAAGTGATTAATTAGTTTACATGTAGGTCAAAAAATAAGACCCAATTAGCTAAAAAAAAGTTAGAAATGAGCGTCAATTAGTACACGTTCATTTTGAATTATACATGGATTGAAGTACTTAAAGTGAAATATTTTTATATGGTATGTGAAAATGTACTTATAGGAAGAGACTCAGCAGATTGTTTACTTAGCTGAGCCTAAAGAGATAAACAGGTTGAAACAACTAGCCTGGCTTTTCTGAAGGTAATACAACCCACCAACCAGCATCTCTAAAGCTAACTACACATTGTATCTCATTTATTTAATCTGTTTTAATTAGTAAACTGTGGTTTCACAGGGATTATTTCTTAGCCAGGCCAGTGACTTCCTGGAGTCTCCGCAGGAAATGTGTCTAGCAAAGAACTAGTCTGGCATATAACAGTGGACAACCACAAATTGATGTTTTAAAACAAGAAATGTGACAAAGTGTGCCAACTAGTGAGCTTTGGAGGTACTGATGGGGGGAAAAGTTAGGACAATTCCAAGGGCCCCTGACTGATAGGGGCCCCAAAAAATAATTGTAAACTAATATCAAATTATATTTACATAGACCATCATCATTGAGTATTTAAAATATAATAATAAAGTAAATGATCCCTTTGTTTTTGTTAAATATTAAATATCCCCATTGACCAAAAAGTAAACATCCATATTGACCAAATCCGATTTTGACATATCAGCTTTCATGCCAAGAGTGTGATGATAACCACGCTCATGCTTATATATTCACTATCAAGCTGGAGCCAGCAGATGGTTCGCCTAGTTTAGCATAAAGACAGAGGGAAGCAGCTAGTCTGGTTGTTAACTCTTAGCAAGAAAGAGAATGAGCTCACAAAATGTCTAAGTATTCTCTATCTTCTAAGCTCAAATTCAAGCTCCATGAAATATACACTTTCATGGAAAGAAAATCCAGCATTTTCTATCCTCCCTTATTCACACTGTGATAATTGGGCAATTTGGATTTTCCCACACCCAGTATCATTAGCATCATTAGTGTTTTATCATGTGTTGCACATAAATGTGTCACAATTTTGAAGTTTTGAAAGACAGAAAATGAGATGTGCCATAATAAAGTCAAATAGCTTAATTATACATCCAGTGCCCTTGTTGAGTAATCCTCAGAGGCAATCCTCCAGTCACAGGATGCCAGCTGATTTCAATATCTCAAGGAACTGAGACTTCTCCAAATAATTTGCTTTTCAGTCAGAGAATAAAAAGACTGTATGCCAGGATAGAGATAAAAGCTGTGCGAAACGGTGAGAGAGCAGAAAAAATAGTTACAATTATTCCAACTGGGTTTTACATGAGAAACACTGAATTTCAACATTTTTGTATAGATGCCCAAAGACCTTTGATCCATCCTAGATATCGAATGTTTGAATCCATGAAAGCCATCTGACTGATGTTAATAAAGACTTGATTATATATTTTAAATTAGATTTTAAATTATTATTATTATTATTATTATTATTATTATTATTATTATTATTATTATTATTATTATATTTTTTATTATAATTTAAATGATTATATTTAACTGTATTGTCATTATGCAGAGCACAAGTACAGAGCTAATAAGGTACAGTTAGCATCTAACCTGAAGTGCAGAAAAATAGTGATTTTTATAAGATAAGTGCAATGATGCTGTATTTTACAATATGTACAGTTGAGTCACAATATTCAGATAATAATAATACAGTATCAGTATATTAAAAGTATGGACAAAGTAGTGGACAGATTTAGAGAATAGAGAGTGCAAATGAAAGGTTATATGTAGAGAATAAACAGCATCAATGCATTTGTTAAGTATGCATGTTGTTTAACAATGTATACATGGTAGGTTATATTTACAGTTGGTTATATGTACACATGTACATGTTACACATGTACACATGTACATGTTACATTATTAAACAGTGTAGTGTGTGCAAAAATATCAATAGTGCAAATAACATGTATGTTCAAGTACTGTGAACAGAGCAGTATGGGTGCAAAGGTGCAATTAGGTTGAATCAACAATGCTAAGTAATAAAATCTGACAGCTGAAAAGCTTTTTCTTTATTTATAATTTTTTAAGGAATAATTTCCTCTGATCTGCACTTAATTACTCTGGCATTTTAAAAAAGGAAATGACATGTTTTGTAATTTCAACATATGTTTATTCAGGTTATGTTTGTATTGGCTTTACAGGGAAGTGAGTTTGTCTGGATGTCGCACAGCTTGGAAAGGTACCAGGCTTATCTGCACCAGTCGCAGCAAATTCCAACTGTCATCCTTTCAACACTACAGCATCAAGAGGACACATATGATGTACTTCTCGCCTCTCCTCCCATAAAGCTGTTGCCTCCATCTGCAGCCACTATTTCTGTCTGAAATCCATGTGAATGTGTGTCAGGCCTGCATTTGATCGGAAGTTGTTATGTGACAGATACAAAGAAAGTGGGAGATTTATGTGGGCAGAGGGGCCACTGGATCTGCAAGGTAGACTCAAAAAAACTAGGTGACTAATGTTTAATACAAGCCCCGAGGACTTTTATGTTCTTTTTCTGGGGTTGAAACCAAGGTTGCCCTTTTTCCTGTCAGGAGCAAGCCACAAATTCTCGCAGGCTAATCATCCACATGTCAGGTTGATTATGTCAGACTGATTCAGCCAGATGAGTCTTCCTGTTACATTATTGATCCTCTGAAGTTTTTAAAGAGTAGTCCAGAGAAGATGTAGTTGATATAATGCAGACAAAATATTGTGTCTGGAAATCAAGCTTTGGAATGACCGATACAAATAATCCACAGATTTATATTCTTAAACACTTTTGTGATCATCACAGTTTGCATGCATTAGGCTATTTCACTCAATTCTTTACATTTGGTGACTAAACCTTCTAAAGTGCCTTTCAAGGTGCATTCTGAACCTTTTTATATGCACATTTTCAATTTGTGCATTAAGAAAGTGTAAACACCAGAAATTCATAGACAACATGAGTGTTCTGCAGATTCTCCATGTTTATTACAGACCACATCCCATAATTTTGCAGTGGTAAAAAATGCTGCTCAGAGGAGCACAGTGAACAGTAGTAACAATAATAATGCGAAATACTACTAATATAGGTATGCTTCGTTTTCATAAACTGAAGCAGTTCTTCTTGCTTTGATGCAAGCTATCATTGATTGAAACTGGCTGCTGGTTATTTGCTCCATGGTTCACTTTTGGGTTATTCACTCACACCACTGAGCACCACTAGTGTTTTTAATGGATTGGAGTGGGGTTTGCTTGACAGCTGGAGAACCTGGAGCAAATAATCAGAAATGGTTTGGGACATATGGTATATAGCCAATGCAACCCATCATCTGGACGTCCCTAGTGTCTCTGAAAATCACTGAAGTAGTGTATAGTTTCTCCATTTAGAGATCAATGTTGCACTTAACTCAAATGACAGAAATCTGTAGAACATGCCTTATGTTTCTTTGGAAATGTTTTCTTTACCTGCCATTGTGGACAATCTCAGTGTTAGCTGTGCAGTTGTGTTAGCTGGATCATAGATTTTCAAGTAAGAGAACATCTTAGTTCAGAATAGTGTTTGCCTGTTGAATCATCATATCATGTGGGGAAAAAATACATCATACGCATGATGCAATGAGAATGTGCAAAGAAGCATTAAAAAAGGCAAATTCCGTTATTCTGCTGAAATATGGTTCTTGACAGAGAAGAGGTGCCATCAATCAAAACAGAAGCAACTAAAATCATTGTTATAAATCTACTGACTCACACTCTGCCTTATGTTGTCTGACAACTTCTAATCTATTCCAGGAGCTCCATTTGTCCAAATGTGTGTGTGTATACTGATGGCAGTTATAAGTAGACCCATGGTCATTGTAAAGGTTGCAGTCTGCAATCAATACTAGTCAAGAAGGCATAATTTGTATGCAGCTCGGGATGATCCACTAGCTGAGAGGGTCAGCTCAGGGCAAGAAAGTCATCGTACCTACCCTGTGGGTGCCCCCTCACATTTTTATGGGTTGGAATCTGTATTAATTTAATTATAGCACTGACTCTATGTCCTCTGCAGTGACACAAGAAGAATATGTAAATGGTCCAAAAGACAAAATGCAAGATGGAAGTTGAAATAACACTCTTAAGAGTCAGGTTTGAATACTTATATTAACTCTCTTGAGACAATTATTGCTTGAACACAATAATGACATTCAATGATTGAAATAATGTACATCTTAATTACTTTAGCAGTGAATATAGAGTAATATATATATATAGGTTTTGGGCACAGAGGAGCAATGTGGTGATAGGCTTGGCATTAGTAATAAGTGCAAGGCTGAATAGGGGAAAGCAAACTGAGCCACCAATAATGTTAGTTGTTACAAATGGGATTTTCCTGCTACTGCACAGGTAAAAAGAGATCTAGTCCTACAATTACACTTAATTGGGTGGGTCGTTTTATTATATATTTAGCCATAAATAGATATGATCCTAGCTTTGCCCACTGTTTGGGCAAAGCTAGGATCAACTTGGGCAAGTTTTGTGAAATGTGTCTCGGTGCTGCATTGGGCAGACTACTTGATTAAATAAAGAATATACAGTACACGTGATCACCACCAAATATCATCTCGTACTTGGTATTATTTTAGCGCTAAAGAATTGTGAGATCTTTACACCTTCATCACATTTTTTGGGATGTTTGTCTTTCCCAAAACACTGATTTCCACATACTGTCCAAAAAAGTGAGATTCCCCTTACAATTTATTGTTATTTTAACTGTGTTTACTGTGTTATTTTTACTGTGAGTAGTTCCTCCATTTCATTTGGGAATTGAATTGAGAGAATTGAATTGTAAATCAACAGCACACTAAAAGCATTTTTTATGTATGCTGGCTTTTTCTGAGCCAAGACTGTGTGTGTATATACTACAACTCGAAACCTGCTTTCACTTTTGTGAAGTGTGTAGTGTGCCGTGTACAGTGGTGGTACGAGTACTCAAGTAGGCTTCTGTAAGTACAATTCTGAGTTACTATACCTGAGTGTTTTAATTTTATTACATTTACTTAATCATTTGGCAAACACTTTTATCCAAAGCTACTTACATTTAAGGAACAACATACAAGCATCAAATACAGCATGAGAACTACCACTGACAATACTAGTTAGAGCACTAATGAATACTAGTAAGAGCTCATAGCAAATATTGCATAAATGAGGTAAAAGTGCAATCAATACAGGCTAATTGTAAGGGGATAGAAGAAGAAGAGCACATGAAGTGCTGGGTGTTGATGGCGCTTAGATAAGATGCTTGCCTTTGGTGTGGGAGACCTGGTTTGACACTCTTTTTATATACAGTCTATGTTCCCACTGAGAGACATCCACCATTGTGTCCCTGAGTAAGACATTTAGTTGCTCTAGAGACCTGCACCCTCTGACATGTATAGCAATTGTAAGTCGCTTTGGAAAAGCGTCAGATAAATGAATAAATGTAAATGTTAGGAGTTAGAGGTGTTATGAGAGAAAGTGTTTGAGTTTTCAAGAGCTTCTTGAAGTTAGAGCGGGACGCCCCTGCTCTGATGGCGTGGTAGCTCGTTCCACCATCGTGGAGCCTTGTGTGTAGGGAAGGCACAGCCAGGTGGCGTCCGTAGTACTTGTATTATGGAGTTTCGGTAGATGAGTACAGACCCAGTAGTCACTTTGTATGCAAGCATTAGTGACTTGAATTTGATTCGGGAGGCCATAGGTAGCCAGTGGAGGTCACACAATAACGAAGGGACAATCAAAAACCAGACGCGCTGCTGCGTTCTGAACTTAGACTCCTATATATAAAGGTTCTGAACCATTTGTAGGGGTTACTTTTTTAAATTCTTCTAACATCAAGGCCAAACATTTATTATCATTATTTAATTGGCTAATTGGAACATTTTATTTTTTACACTGTGCTTTTCCTACTGTGACACGTCAAAATGTCTGCCTTTGCCATAAATGAATCTACAGTGACACCTGCTGGCTGGGAGGAATATTGCACTTCAGGAGTTGTTTATATTTAATTTGAACTGTGGAGAGCAGAAGCTGTTGTTGAAGCCTTGCTATCGGTGTGTGGAGTATAATTTCAGGTTTGACAAATCCTATAACAGTACTGATTATTACTTATTATAAGGCTTTGTAACAAGACAGCAACAATATATGTTAAACGGGTGATTAAATCACGTGAACCTGGCCAAAGCTTGCTAGCAAACTGCTAATTTAGCTAGCTAGTTGGTGTGCTCACTCAATAAGGAAGTGTGACACTTCAGCAAATGTAAGGCTGGTTTGCTCGCTAACGCTACGTTTTTTGGGTTTAAGAGGGTTCAAACTAAATGACATAAAAAGCATTATATGAGTAAGTTTAATATCATCATCAAGGTGGTTATTTAATTTAGCGTTAGCATTAAGTTATCTTGTGTTTACCTTACTTAGCTAGGGGGGAATGGCCATCGTGTCGCTTTATGGACACCACCAATCAACGCGTGTCAATACACAATCGACTGAAGATCATAGATGACATTAAATAGGTGAAAAAAGCTAAATGATGGCCATTTTACCACTGAGACAGTCCATGGCTTCTTTTAAAAGGGACTTCTTCTTTGGACTATGATCAGGGCAGTTAAGTGTGTCCTAAATTCTGTTAAATCTAACAGCGCCTTTGCTCAATTACTGTCTGTCCACAGTCAATTTGTGTTGTGTTGTCGCTCTGTCGTGCGGTGAAAGAAATAGTAAGAGACTTTACTTAAGCAAATGTAGTAATACAATACAATGTAAAAACACCGATAGAAGTGGAATGTCTTGAATTCAAACTTTTATTTATATTTAAAAAATAGCAAAATGTACTTTTAAGCCACTTTGTGAGTACTATTTCATATATTTTATTTTTATTGCAACATTATAGTGTGATTGAAAGCAAGTTAATTTAAACTACCTAAAATACTACTGAGTACCTTTTATCTTAAGCTTGTATCATATTTTATAAGCTAATTGTATGTAAAATCTTAATTTACAAAGCAACTAGCTGTCCAGTTCATTTAGCATAGTAAAAGGAATTGTATTTCCCTTTTCAAATGCATCTACTTTGATTATTGCTTTATTGTTACAGTTTTTTGTCAAGCAAACAAACCGTGAATGAAATCCCAAACATTTTCTGGTTCCAGCTTCTCAAATGTGAGAATTTGCAGATTTTTTCTGACATGTTATTGCAAAGTGATGATCTTTGTTTTTAATTTGAATTCAAAATTGCACATATTTTCAACCACTGGTTTTGTGTAATAACAACAACAACAACAAACATAATTTTTTTTAAGTGAAAGACACTTCTTAATCTGTGTTCACAACAGCACTGAATGCTGCAAATCACAGGATGGACTCCAGTGGGAAAACTTCAACTGCACAGATCGTGGTGTTAGCCACCAGCTCAGCCCTGACTGCACTCTTCTATTCCATATACAAGAGCAGAGCTACGACTGTTGCCAGATTAAAGGTTAGCCACATTTCACCACACTCTTTGTCACGTGAATGTCAGTAGTGGGGCTACTGATTGGCTGTTATGCTCCATTTATTAATCTGATATTTTTTATTTCCACAGGAAGCCAAGAAAGTGTCCATTGACCAGGATTTGAAAAACATCCTGTCTGAAACTCCTGGAAGATGTGTCCCGTATGCTGTCGTAGAAGGTGTGTTGGGCCACATTGAAAGCCTAAATGAAGTTACTGGGTTCAGAAGTGTATTTTTACTATTAAATTCTATCTTACTGTATCCATCATACTATTTAACATGCTCATGAAAGATGATAATTCTAGCTGCACCATCCATGTTAATTTCTTTTTTTTTTACTGCAGGTGTTGTAAGATCTGTGAAGGAAACTCTGAGCAGCCAGTTTGTTGAGAACTGCAAAGGCGTAGTTGAAAGACTGACTCTGAAGGAGGAAAAGATGGTGTGGAATCGCACCACACATCTCTGGTAAGTCAGTGATTCTTGAAATATTGTTAAAGTAGTTTTTAAGGATATACAGCCAAAAGGCCTGATGAAACTTACATGGTTGTGTTGTGCTGCTGTGTTTTAAGTCCAACTGAAATTAAATTACATTATTGAACCAATGTCTACTAGAACATACATATCTGCTCTGAAATCACAAGTCACCTTCTTCAACCAACTAAACAAACCGGAGCACACATCTTGTCCTAGCCTTTTGAACAAGGCACCGAACAAGCATTCACTGGGGAAAAGTGTACTGTTAATATGAGTTTGCAGGCTAGATAGCTAATTAGCTGCTCAGCTGCAGCACATTAAACAGCATGTAAACATAACCTGCAAATGTCACCTCGGTATATTGAGATGCTGCTGGTGTGGTCCTCACTCTTTAACACTGACACCAATACGCCTGAGAGGAAAATTATTTCTCATATTTCCCCAAAGACTTTATTTTTCCTATCTTTTAGTAATAAACACTATTAATAGTATATTTAAAAACATGTCAACATTATTTTTAATGCAAAAAGGGCTTAAATGTGATTTCAGTTGGACAAAATCATAAAACAAAACTAGAGCGGAAATGAATACTTGATTATTGGATTTGTCAATTGACAAAATTAATCTGCATTTTTTATAATAGTTCAAGATCCTACAATGTGAATTCCAATAATTCAGATCTTATATCAGCTTTTATATCATTGCAATGCAAACTGGATTTATTTGTGCTCTGGGTCATTGGTTGGACAAATCATGACATCCCCAGTGATGGGGATTTTATGCGATTTTCTGATATTTTATAGACCCAATCAGTTAGTTAGGCGAGAAAATAATTGTTAGATTAATCAATAATGAAAGTAATAGTTAACCCTAAACAAAACATTCAAAGCTGTTTATATTTAAAAACAGGAACAACACAGAGAAGGTCATCCACCAGCGCACCAACACAGTTCCATTTGCACTTGGGTCTCATGATGACGAAATTGCTGCCACAGTACGGGTTATACGTCCACTAGATGCTGCAGAGTTGGACCTGGAGACCACCTACGAGAACTTCCACCCCACAGTCCAGTCCTTATCCAACGTTATCGGCCACTTCATCAGCGGAGAACGTCCCAAGGGCATCCACGAAACAGAGGAGATGCTGCGACTGGGAGACAGCATCACGGGCGTAGGAGAGCTGGTCCTGGATAACAACCTGATCAAGCTCCAACCTCCAAAACAGGGCTTCTGTTACTTTCTCACCCGGCTGGACTATGAGTCTCTTCTGAGGAAGCAGGGGAACAGCGTCAGACTGTGGAGGTTTCTGACCGTTGTCTTCGGTGTCGCCGCTTGTTCCACACTCCTCTTCATCCTGTGGAAGCGATATGCACACCACAGACGGAGTAAAAAGGAGAGGAGCATGCTTGAGGAGTTCAAGGAGCAACAGAAGAAACGTATGCGTGAACTCAACTTGGAGGAAAGCAGCGTGTTGCCCACCGCCTGTACTGTCTGCCTGAGCCGCGAGCGCTCCTGTGTGTTTCTGGAGTGTGGTCATGTGTGTGCCTGTGCCCAGTGCTACGACGCCCTGCCAGAGCCAAAGAAGTGCCCTATCTGCAGGGCAACTATAGACAGGGTGGTGCCTCTCTACAACAGCTAATTTGAACGTACAGAAATAGGTATAACATCACATACAGTAGGAAGCCTACACAGCATTTTACACTGGACATATGTTATATAAAAGCTGTAATATCGTTACTTTCCGTTGCACTTTTTTGCTTTTACTCTTTCTTATAGATAAATAGTAGATATCTGTGCTTAATTGTGATGCAATCACATTTCCCATTAAATGTTCAAATCAAATTTGGAAACTGTAAAAATAGAAAATTAAATTTTTTCATCTTAAGAGAAAATTAAATTTCTTCTTACTTAAGACATTAGAAAATTCTGGCCCTGTACCCTGAAGACGAACCATCTTTAGAAATTAACATTTCTAACGTTGTTAAGAGTGAGTGCACACACACACAGTTAAGACCTTCTGATTACACTTTAATGTAATGAGGCACATTTAACTGTCAGTAAGCAGTGGTGTATATATTAAAACACAGAACATAAATGACATGTTGTAAATGACACAACAGAAATGTTTTGCACTTCATCAGTATGAAAAATACGTGCAGCCATCAGTCTACAGCTTTTATGTTGTTGCCCTTTAAGATTATGTGTGTTAAGACTGGAGTGTGTGGTAGACAACATTTGCACCACAATTATAAAGAAAAGTGATGAAAACTGAAATCCTGACATAAGGTGAAAACAGGAAGAGGAGGAAAATGACAAACTGTCAAATGAGCAAATCAAATGTTCTAGTATTTTTTGTGATTACAATATTTTTAAATCCAAACACTCATGTTACATCAAATGTCACTTCACAGAACGCATCAGCAGTCCATGTTAAGTTTATTACATTTGTCATGGAACACGTACATAAAAACACTAATTTCATACAAAGAAGAGATGCATTGTACCAGATATAGCCTTTAACTTTCTGAGATCTTTTTGGGAAACGGGGCCCATCTTCTTATCATCTTGTCTTGACATTTGATTTGAAATGTGTGTGTTTACTGGTCATTCTTTTAATGTCTAAAGTTAGGATTTAGCTGTGGTAATGGCTGGCAGTTCATTTAAGGTTGTGTTTTGTACAGTTCAGACAAGGCAGAGGAAAGGTTGTGGTTCACAAAAAAAATTCTGAAGGGTGACGCGGGATAATTGTACAATCTGACCCTGTCCTGTTCTTTTGTGATTTTGCTCTGGGCGCTTGCTAATAAAGACATGTGCAGCTGGTGCTCAGGTTCTACAGACACTCAGCTGGAGAACACAGTGCCAACACATAAATCTTGTTAAAGAGTACAATAATAGAGCAACATCTGCATCATGACAGGCCACTGATTGTTGCACTTTAAACCTGTCGTTCCTGGGGCTAAACAAAATTCAGCTGTTTATTTGTAACTAAAACCGCATTAAAGACGAATGAAGCGTTGACAAAATACTGCGGAAAATTACTTTATATTATGTCACATACTAGTCATTGTGGAAAATAAAGTCACTATGAGAAAGAAGATGATGTCTGCCAGGAGAGGGAGATGTCTGCCTGTGAGAAAAATCAGTGATTCAGAATTAGAAATCGTAGAGCACGAATACACACGAAAATGGGATGCCACAGGCTCCCCCAATACAAGCAGCTGTTTTCAACTCCTGCTGGGGGTTATTTATTTGTTTTTTGCTCCATTCAAAACTCCCCTGCACGTTGATATATTCAGAACACAACATTTCAAATGTAATTCAGCCAAAAGCAATTTCTAAGTGCTGGGCCCTGTGTGCTCTGGCTTTGTTTTGCGGCATAAAATTAATCATTTCAAAATTCAAATTGCTCTTTCAGTGTGATACAGCCAACATTCTTTAAGTCTTTGGGCAAAGAATAAAATTCTTTTTACTTTTTATAAGATAGGTGATCGTTCAAGCACATCTTTAGTCAGACAGTTGAAAGTATGGAGACAGACTAAAGTCAGGAGAAAATGCTTCTGCACGATTCAATTTAGGCCAGCAGGGATGCAAATCTGGCACCAGAGGAGGCTGTCTTAGGGCAGTTTGAGCACTCAATCTCTTTTTATCATCCCACATTATGTCACGAAATATCCGATCTATTAGTTAACATTGCATCAGGACATGGCATTATCATTATATTAGTATTCAGCGGCTGGCACTCGAATATACATTTTCGGGGAGTGAGCAACAACACTGCCTTCTAATGCTGTTGTTTTTCAACTTTCTAGCTAATATCTTCTACTCCCTGCTGTCTAAAAGCATTCAGTCCTCTGAACTAATTGCGACCCATTTTTTAGACTTAAAGGAACATGCTTTGGTACAGACCCCTGTAAAAAAAAAAAAAAAAACATTTTTATTTTGTTTTCCTCACTGAAAATGAAATGCAAAAATGACCATTCTCACAAAAATCATGTTCATTAATGGCTGCTAAAAACCATACACTTTGAATAATCAATGATGTTGTGGTGATATTATATATATTCTCACAACCAACTCTCCAAGTGTCTTGATGTAGTTAACCCTTGCAAGTCATTAGCGTGGGAATATTTCCCAACTCCATCCTGTGTGATGTGAACACGACATAAGTACAGCTTTACACAGAGCTGCTAGCATGGCAGTAGACTCTTAACCTTTCTCTGTGCAATACATTTTTGTGGAACACGTCGGAATATTTCATGAGTGAGTTGTATCAGCTTTAAAATCGTTTTACCCAGATGTTTGCTGTACACTCTGACTTTTTAAAGTCTATTAGAAATCAAGGAATTTTACCAAAAAAGATCTCCCTTGTGAAAACATCACTTGTGCAGCCAACAGTCACACATTAACAAAGTACTCTTTGCCGTTGTGCTACAAACATGAAAGCACCAGCTCTGGTCCAATACCATGGAAACCCTTCAACCTAATCCTGCAGTGCTTTTATCAGCAGGAGCTGTCACTGCACTGACAGTGAGTGAACCATCAAAGACATTCCCTCCATTATTCCCCACTTAAGAGTTTTGAATTTCAATGCCACATGAGGACTGTGCAAGAACTGCTTGATAGGAGCCATACACACAGGCTTAATGATGGTGGTGAGATGTTTACCGGACAGGATTTACTCTGGGACAAACACCATTTGCAATTTAAAAGAGAGCACGTTTTCCTGCACATGCACGATTTGGCTCTGACTCAAATCCTCAGAATTCACACAGCAATCTGGTCCCAAGCTCAAAACAACAAATATATTGGATGAGTTTTTCTCAAAGAAAGATGATCTCAGACAGTGAGATTAATCAGGCAAATAACACCTCAGACGAGACATTGATCTGAATATCACATGGGATTTCTGTTAAATCCCTACTACAAGTCACAGAAACTGGCTGCTAAATCTTCAAATTATTAATAATATGACTGAAATGTGCTGGTTTCACTTTGGTCAAAATACACTAATTTAAATTATAATTCACTCCTCTTGGCATCAGACTCAGTTTACATGCATTAAAGTCAATACACTGACTAATTTGTTCATATTGTATTTCGTTTTTCACTCCACTCAAAGCTCATAAAAGTTCTTTTATACTACAGAATAGCTGAAATTGGTACCGCTTTCTAATGAGGCACTTTAAAGGCTGCCTTATTAGAGAGTGGAACCCAGTAACTTCAGTTATTCTCTTCTTTTATCTGAGAAAAAGTGGTGTTCGCTGTCAAGGCAGTGCATTGATTTTTTGATTCAATTAGGCTCCCGTTATGGTAGTACCTTGTTCAAATGCAATATTGTCTCTCAATAAAAGAACCTTTCTTATCCATCTTAGTACACAGCTGCGGTATGTTTCAATAATAAAAAAAAAAGGTCGTTGCAAGTGATGCAGTTCGCCGCACACACACATATATATATAATGCTGTATATAAATGTGAAGTCGTATTATTTTGCATGATTTTGCAAGATTAAGCTTGGCTTTCAGTTTAGGGTGAAGTCATGCAAGCAGCGGTTGAAAAAGTATTCAGTCATATAGCTGTCAAATAAATTTAGTGTAATATATGTGAAATTCAATACAATAGAAATACAGATGTACTTAGTGACATTTACATTATTATTAGTGCTGGGCAATGATTAAAATTATTAATGGCACGATTTTCTGTGATTAATGGCAATTAATGTCATAGTTATGCGCAAAATGAATAATGAATTCTAAAGTAGTGTATTGCACACTTTTAATTAAATGTACTGCTATATAGACAAAAGTGCAAAAATATGTGGTTGAAACAAAACACTTGAAACAAATAAGGTGCTTTTTACCAGCAAGGCCTATCAGGTAAAGTTATGTAGCCTAGAATTTTAACTTAAGTTAAATAGGCTACAGCTGTGTAGCGCACAGAAGCCGTTGCCATGATTACTACCCATAGAGCACCTGCCGTCTCCCTGTCTGATCACCTGAGCAAAGACCAACCCCATGGGGTGAAGCGACTACGTTGTGATTTTAAGAACGTTCTTAAGACCGACATCTTCCCCAAAGCTTATCAGCATGCAGTGTGTAGCTCTGCACTTTGCTATGACATTTGCTCGCTTGTCTTGCTTTTGTTTATCTATTTCTCCCACACGCTGCATCCAACGCCGTCTGCCGAAGCCTCCCTGCACTGCTTGTTTGGGTGGGTGATTTGCAGGTTGAACAACATCCCACCCCATCTATGACCCATGGTTTGACAATATGTGTATTCAGAGCCAGTGAGCAATGTACATTCAAAATAATAATACTAATAATAAGAAGAAGAAGAATGTTGGTTTTAATGAATTAATGCCTTAACACAATAATAACGTGTTAACTGCCCCAGACGTAATTACTATATACATTTTAGGTTTGAGCTTGGCTAATGGGTTATAATCAATGTGATATATTTATAGGAATATTTTCAGTTTGGCTAAAGGTTTATATCCTTGATTATTTAGTCTTTAATTAAGACGTTTTTCTCTCTCAATTGTAATTACATTGTGACATATGGATATGCAATCATTAAATTAGCCAGTCAAAGTTCGTTGTTCTTGAATGTTCTTCATTGAAATCATTTCCCTCTGAATTGTATTGGAGAAGAAGTAGAACCTTACATTACATTTGTATTTGAGGGGAGGAGGGGGTACTTGATAAAATAATAACTAATAAAATATACAAATAAAGATATATATAGGATATTTTTAACAGAAAAAAAAAAAAAAAGAAATAGGATATCCAATGGCAGTAGGTAGTGGTGGTCAATGTATATTTGGACCAGACAATGGCTCACAAAATGTTAGGGTTAGGGTAAATATCCAAAGCAGATTTCCTATCAATCTGGCGGATAGTCATACTACTACCCCATCCTGCACACACCCAGCCACCTGGCTGATATAGACTTAATTTTATATTCAAATGCTTCATGAAACTAACAAGTACCAATGATAAAGCCATTATAAGCCAATAAATTAAGTAAATAAGCCAGTCAGACAATTTGTAAATAAACAAATAAATGAGACAAATTGGGGGACACTTTGGACCAAAGCAAAAATAAACATTATGGAGATTATTTTCCTTGCAGCCGTCCAGATAGACCATGTTAGGAAAAAACAGCAATGGTTTCCATGGGAACTGCTAATCATCCTGCACCCCAAAGCATAAGATTAATTTACTGTACCCCACGACCTACCTCCAGACTAGCTTTCGACCAGCTTTTTATGCGGACATTAAACTGTGGTGATACAGTGCTCTGGATTAAATTAGACATCCGCCTACATTCTGCAGCCAAAGGAGCGTAAGTAGCTGTAATGTAAGAGAATAATTGGCATTGAAGATTTACTGTCAGACAGACCTATGTGAAAACTAAATGTTATGAAAATTGTGTGCTTGGAGCTTAATGAGATGTTTAATGTTTCAACTTCAATCGAAATTAAAATACTTGGTCCATCAGTGTAAAATCTTAACTTTATAAAGACTCACCTCTCTGCTGCAGCTTCTCATTTGGTTTAAACACATATTATACTTCACTAAACACAAAACACATGTAGAGAATATACTGTAATTAAAATGACATGAGTTCCAAAAATATATTTTCTCATGCTTTATCTCATAGTCAGTAGCCAAGCAACAGTGCATTGTTTGACATTCTTGTAAGGTAATTGTTCTATATCCGTGCATTAGGAGGATTAATAGGCATGTTATGTTTGCTGTGTTCACATGTAATTTCACAATGGACCTGAATATATTTGCAGATAATATAATGTGTCTTTGTTTGTGTGTGTCCTTCAAAGCACTGTACACTGTCTAGAATTGTTTGAGTCTTGTTTGATCTAGGAAGGTGGATATTAGCACCACAGTAATTAGCTGTAATTTTTCTTCAACCGCAGCCTGTGTTCTGTCCCTCTCTCCCTCCATTCCTCCTTCACTCACCTTTTTCAATTGTCTGTCTCTCATGCTGTGCATGTTTTACCTTGTAATAGGGTGAACGGTATAAATGATGTCTTGTCATCCTAATTACTAGTGCCCTCTTTGGTTTCAAGGACCCACATTATGGCAGCTTTTGTTGTTAATGAGGCATGTGCTGTGTCAGTTGGGGAAGAAATACAACTAATGCAATAGATGTCACCTTGACATCACATCACCTGGGCCAGATGGAATTATAGACCATGTCTTTGTCTTCTCTTGGGATATACAAGAGAAGATACTGTTCATTGTTAATTACACTAGGTAGATATGGTATGTGTAAAGTGTAGAACAATACATGTTACTTAATAATTTACATTTAGTCATTTGGCAGACGCTTCAGCAATGTACAAATCAGGTACTGTCATGATCTCAGCCTCTCAGCCCTAATTTTTCCTCTGTTTCTTCTTCCTGTTTTCCTAGTGTTTCTGTCTATTACCAGTTTGTTTTTTTCTGTTATGTAATGTAAAGTATCATGGCGAGTTATAAATTCAACACGGTTACTGAAAGTTAGCTGGTTTATTATTTACAATGCCTAGATTTCTTGCAGACTTTGTTGGAGAGAGTAAGGAGGAGCTGAGCTGGATACTGATGTTGTGCTGAACAGAATGGCTGCCTGGTATCACCAACAGTTCGGTCTTCAGACCTGGTCACATCAAAAAGTGGAACAGGGAAACTCAGAGCAAGTCTTTAGGCGCTTTCACACTGCTTTATTTTCCAGGATTACAATGCCAAAATGACAAATATCTGTGCTGTGTGAAGGATACAGAGCCAGAAAGGGGGGAGGCATATTTCATCCGCCTCTGAGCTGGGAATATTGGTAGGAACAGAGCCAGAACGATGTTTGTTTAAGCCGTAATCAGCATGCCGGAACAGGTGTGGCGATCAACGCTGTTGTGTTACAAGTCACAGTATTTTTTTTGTGTGTGTTGCTATGTGAAAAGCACATGTTTGTGGGATTTTGCTCAGTATGAATGAGCGAATGCAGAATATTGACATTCTTTCTGCATCTATCGCAGGATCTCTGTGTGAAAGCGGCTTTTGCTTATATTCTGTATGCTTGGTGTAGTACACCACTGTAGCTGGTGAGTTAGCCAGCTGGGCTTGTCAGCACTAGTCAGTAACAATATCTATCCTTGTTATTGGCCATCGCCACACATTTCAGTGTGGAACATGATGGATACATTTATCTATTTTGCCCCCCATTAAAATGAACTGATTTCACTGTGAAATTTTGCCATTTTAAAATCTAGTGTGACCCAGCCTTTGGAGGGATTGAGATGAAAGTGGCACCATATTCTTTTTTTTTTTAGATAATAGTGAGGCAGGCTGAGATCCACCTTGAGACAGTAGGTAGAGCTGGATATCATCAGTATAGCACAGCAGCACAAAAACATGTGGGCAGATAATCTCACCAAGAAAGGGAGTGTATATTAAGAAGAGAAGGGGATCCAAGCATCGTAGTAGTGGGGAAATAAAAACCACAGAACTTGTAACTTTGGTTGTAGAGTTATTTTATTACATGCACCTGCAGAGCAGATCATAGCATCAACAGTTATAAGACACTACAGAAGCTTTCAACAGCCTCAAACAGTCAACAATAATTTATAAAGGCACACAGAGCAAATTGAAAGATACTGCACTAAACAATGGACCCAGTACATAAAAAATATAATTTAAAACAATTACAGCTGCACGTACTACTGCAATTACAGCACAAAAATATTACTATATGACATCTATTGTATGTCTCATTCCAGACAGCAAAATACTGCGCAAAGGGCTCCAATGTGCCAATTCAAATTTAACATCATAACATAAACACCTGTGTTCATGCAGAAGAATTTATGCAACTCAGCCTGAGTGAAAAAGATAAATAAATACCTGAGTAAAATAACACTGTAAATAACACTGTAATGAAATAAGAAAGAGGAAAATCAATACTGAAAGATGCCTACATAGGCCACACACAGATTCAAGAAAGTTTAAAGAAAGAAACGGGGAGTACCTACTGTATATTTGTGAGGGGGAAAAAAACAATCATGATCCACAATGATAAAATTGCCGTGAATAGATGTAAATTTTCTGCTGACTTTAAACGTTGGTTAGGCACTTGTGGTAAAATTAACTTTGAGCATGACAGAACTAGCAGGGCCCTAGCAGGACTGATGATCACGGCCCATATTCCTCAGGACTGGGTTGCACCAGCTGTGAGTAAATCCATTACTAAGTCTGTGTGTAAGTCCTAATGAACTACTAGCTTCTCTCAAACTAATGATTTACTAGATCAGGTTGCACCATTAAAATCTGAGGAATGTTATAAATGTGAAAGACTTCAGTCTTAGCTGCACGGGGTATTGCAACTTGCGCCTCCAGCCCATCATGTACTTGGCCATAGAAGTGCTTTGAGCTAAATGCTTATGTCGGCATGCTAGCATGCTCACAATGACAATATTAACATGAAGGAGTCAGCTTCTTCAAGTCATCAATGAGATCAGGCTCCCATCCGACAGCCAATTTTAAAGAATCTTGCATATTTATTTCTTGCAACAAATTTAACTTAGGTGACCAAAAGGTGGCCAAAAAAGCTGCCTCCCTTCAAAGAGCAGTAATCACTAGGTGCAACCCCTTTTTAAATTAGTAAAGCGTAAATATCCACTTACATGGTAAACACTTAGCTTAAAACTAGGCTGAACTAACTTTACTTGCAAACAGATGCAGTGCAACCAACTCCGTCTATATCTCAGATAAGTGAAAAAATATAAACTGTATCATTCAATAATTAACATCAATAACATGCTAGTGGGACACATTCCCACCAAAGCCACTTGTTTTTTAAATCAATTCTTAACATATATTTTATATTTTCTTTAGCGTTTTGCATATTTTTCTCTCTCTGCTTTATTCAAACTGCAAATATGGCAAATATTAACAACACTGTAATGGTGACAGGCATTACAAAAGACAGGCAGTACTGCTAGCAAGTACCCAGATGTTATCATGTAACATTTTTCCACAATACAATCAAAAAATCAGAAAATGTTGTAAAGATGTTAAAACACTATGTGTCAATAGGTGGAACAGTTTTCTCTTACA
Organism: Lepomis gibbosus; assembly: GCA_029875015.1. Classification (NCBI taxonomy): domain Eukaryota; kingdom Metazoa; phylum Chordata; class Actinopteri; order Centrarchiformes; family Centrarchidae; genus Lepomis; species Lepomis gibbosus. Next base: position 14,001 of record JAPMOB010223032.1, on the reverse strand, counting down.
TTTGTTTTGCAGCATTCTTTCCATCACATCAATATGATGACAATAAGAGCTTTTCTCAGATGTTGATGGTCTGTGGTCCAGCATGCTACTAATTTAACACTGACAGCCTTCTCCATGAAACTGAAATCTGTGGCATAACTCTGATTAGATCCCTTGCTAACAGGGATCCAGCTACAGTATATGGCACCAGCGAGGTAATAGCTTGCACATAGTGCCTCTGGAGAACCTGTGAATCTGGAGGAACAGCACACAAACAGAAGAAAATACACATTGTTCACAACTGCAACAGCAAAATCAGACTCCAGAGGACATACTGCTGAACAGAGAATAGTACAGCCTCAGTTAGCATAGTATCGTATGGTATTGAGTACTTTCACTGGTTTGTATTTTCAGTCTTGGATTAGCGGGCCCTAGACACTGTTAGGGTTGTAACAGAGCATATTCAATTGCAGGTTTTCATCCCAGTGTCTGAGGATGATGAAGAGCTGATTGGCAGCAGCCTTGATGGAGGCTAAGTCTCGACCTTCTGGGATGTCCTGCGCACTCAGCCACATGCTGGCCTTGGCGGCCACCATTTCCCACTCTATGAAATAACTGGCAGAGCTGTGCTCCAGCCAGGCGAGGGCCACAGCCGTGGCCCACACCATGCCCTCTGGATCCAGCATCCTCTTTAGCAATCCGCCGGGTGATGCTGTTTCCAAGACCCCTGACCCAGAGCCCTGTCCACTGTCCACCTGGGAGTGTGAGCAGAGCTGGGGCTCAGCAACGGTGGATGGACTGCCTAATGAGGGAGTACCAGCGTCCGTCCAGGTACTTCTGGACAGATGAGAATGGCTGTGGATGCCTACAGTGTGCTCTGCAGGGTGGTGATATGTTTCTGGCTCGCACGGTGATCTGCGTCCGTCATCGGCACTCTCAGCACGGCGGCTGCTGGAGTGAGACAGGTGGCCCAGACTCGTGCGGTGACTGTTGAAGGGGGATGTCCACTTCAGCTTGTCCATGGGCACGTTAATGGCATCACACAGAGCTGTGTCCAGGGCGAATGCACCACTAGCCAACTGCAATAACACCTGTGCAGAATGAAATAATGTACAAGTACAGCTTACGTTTTATTTTTTTACAACCTTTAATCAGCAATGTAGCGATACTTGTAGAGCAGGAGGGGTGTGCGTTTCAGCCCCTGAAATTTGTGTGTGTGTGTGAGTGGGGGTTGGTAATGCATAACAAACAATAAGAAGCGAGGAAGCACCTGTTCAACTGTTCTTCTCCACTGCATATTGTAATAACAGACTTCTGTGGTTCATCGCCTACTGCTCCAAACAAGCTAGTCTGATCATTTTTGACAGATTTATTCTTAACATTGAATTTAAAAAGGGATGAATAATACATGAACAAGGTGGTATACGCGGCATAATTACAACCTCTTTCAAGGTCTTGCTGATGTCAGGGATCGGCAGAGTATGGCCTTATTACATTGAGCCTGGACACTGTTTTGGACTCTCAAGTAAAGGTTAGAATTATAGGGGATTGTTCTGTCACTGGCAATGTCTTATACATTGACTAAGACAAGGCCCGGAAAAACAGGATTTGTAGTATGTAATACTTTTACACCAAATTGAACCAAAAACAGTCCATATATATTATACCAACTGAATGAACAATGAAATATATAATAATCGTGTTGTATTTATTGTTTAAAAATTTTCATAGATAGATAGATAGATAGATAGATAGATAGATAGATAGATAGATAGATAGATAGATAGATAGATAGATAGATAGATAGATAGATAGATAGATAGATAGATAGATAGATAGATAGATAGATAGATAGATAGATAGAAATACTTAAAGATATGTCTCTTTCGATTATATATGTGCCAATGAGTGTAGAAGGATATGCATTGTGCAATTGCCATTCAGGAGAATAAGTCTCCTCTCCCTGCCTAGAGGGAAGTCATTGTATATTTGAATTGCAGTGGGCAGAAATGACTTCCTGTAGCAGTCCTTATTACTGCAGTATTGGTATAGCTGGTATCCACCACTGACTTCCTCTTTGTATCATCTCTGCATTTTTTCCCCTTCATTTATTTCAGACAGGACGAATTTGCAAAGAAACGGGTCTAATTTGGAAAGGTCTTCAGTTGGATTTGAATCTAGGATACAGCATGCAATTACTTACTGCAAACCGTAGCCCTCAGGACTATTCAAAACAGCTTAGAGCTGCTTCTGCTTATTGTTACCATGCACTCTAACATTCACCCCTTTCAAATTAGTGTCCATCAACAAACCTGCAGGTTGACAGAGTATTCACATATATAGATCTGCGACCCACCAGAGGAATGTAGTCTTTGTTCTCGTTGTCACTCTCTCCAATTGAATCACCGGACTTGCTGTGAGATCGACACATGAATCCTTTGGCAGCCCGAGTCAGGAGACGAGTCCTGCTGAGGGCCAACCTTAACAGAGGAGAGGGGAAAGCAGATTTAAATCACAGTGCACAGTATGTGAAGCACGTACTACCATTGAAATTAATCTACTGCTTCTCGGAGGACTGGGAAAGCGGATATTTCTTTTGATTATTCTGGTATACGTATAATTTCATATGCTTACTACAATACTGCAAAAGTAACAACATTCCCATCAGCCTCAGCTGTACTTTGTGTTTTGTGCTAATCTAAAGCTAAAGCTAAGATAGTGAACATTTTTACAGAACAGCTAGAAACACTGCCTTGGCTGTAACTCTATGAGAAGTGATTGTCAGATGGTGAAATAGCTTTAAAAACACCTCTCTCCCCACACCTTTCCAACGTCTGAATTTTGGGGGGGTGCGTCAAGCAATTTCTGTAACTTTCCGAAATCAACAATCCGACATTCACACTCACGTCACACAGCAATCAGCAAGGTGTGTGGAGGTGAGAAAATAAACACGGTTTGAACTCTCTCCAGCTCTTTCCAAGAGAGACCGTCTGCAAATGTGCGCCATTAATCTCATACTTAAGAAATTATGGTGTCTGGCCCCTTTCTTTGATGGACGGCTTTTCATCCTGCCTTCACCTTCTAGCATTATGGTGCCACTGCATGAGCAAACACAGGGACTTCAGCCTTATAATTATTTTTAAGTGCTGCCTTACAAGGCAGTGGATCTTTTTTACATCTTCATCTTTATCCATTTCTGTCATCTGACTTTCAGAGCATGCAGTTTTGAGGTTATTGTATCAGAACAATAACTGGACAATTCTGTCTGGACAATTTCTTCTCCTCCAGCTACAGCACATTTATGTAGCTAGCGAGCCTCCAAACACCCACCTGGCAGAAAAAAGGCTCTCCACCGATTTCTGTGACTGGTCAGAGGTCACAGACGGACTCCTTTGAGAGACTTGGAGACAGAGAGGCAGAGTTAGACAAGGGAAGAAGAGGGGGAAACAAGCTGTGGCATTGCTTATTTTCTATTTAGTTCTCAACATGAGTCTTACATAACGAAGATGTAAAACACACCCACTGAGATTAACAGTGACAACGAAGACATGTTTTCCAGCAGCTGTCTCTCTTGGGCTGCACTCCTGCTTGTGTGTGTGTGTGTGTGTGTGTTTGTGTGTACTCGTTTTCCGATATTAAAGGGTCTAAAAACCAGGATCCCGACATACTTGTGGGGTCCGACCAGCCGTGTGTATGTGTGTGTGTGTTTGTGTTGGTGCCTTCGGTACATGCTCATTGTTTGTTTTTTAAAGGTCCAGACAGTGTTTGTCAATACAAGCCACAAAATTGTGGTGACTTCTGTCATCACTTACAAGAAGAGGGACTAAAATGTCAATAATCTCACGTTTCACATTTGAAAGCATAAAACAATGTTGCTCAGAAAATGACAAGAGGCTTCCAGGCAGTTTATGTCAAAGGTCTTTGTGGAGGAAAATTGATAAAATGCAGCAAATTCATTGGCCAGTTGATGTGTTGCACTTTACTTACCCTCTGTGAAACTACATCTCTCCCAGCCGGAGGAGGTGGGGGTGCTGCATGGAGAGACACCATCTTCTCCATCTAAGACAATGATCAAAACGATCAACTGTCAGCCGTCCTTTATTTTGTTTCCCTCGGTATTCCCTCTTTTTCCTCAAGACCTAACTAAACTGTTTTAAAAAAGCAACTCATCTGCATCTGCGCTCACTGTGCATTTTTTTTATCTGTAAGAGCCAAGCAGATGATCAAGCAGTGTGCTAGTCTTAGCTCCTGCTGTTGCTATGCCACCACAGAAAACCAATTTAAAATGTTATGCCCTTTTGCTAAAGTTAAAGTATTTTCAGTGTAAAGCAGGATGCAGCTTTCTGGGTACCTAATATCTCATTGCTCCCTGTACCGGTGATGCAAGACTTTGCAGCCTTTCCCTTTTAAATAAAGACAAATTTGATTAAATATAAATATATAAACATAAGTCTTCAAAAATCTCATATCACTTGCTCCCCAAAGAATGATATTCCTTTTCCTGTATACTCACTACTTTTTATTCTCAATAATATATGCCTTCTACCTTTCGCTGCGGCTCTTATCTTATTTCTTTCTGCTGTGTGATGTAAAAATGAAAGGTCCTTCTGTTGTTTATCTAGTTGGGATTGAAATGTGAGCTGAATATGTAAAATGCAGCCTACTGTTGGGCAAGAGGACATCTTCAGCTTCCTCAGACATGCCGCCAGATTGAGAGCGACCCAGGCCGATGGAGTACCCGCGGTTCTTCCTGCTCCCTGAACGAGAGCTGGAATGTGAGCCCCTCTTTAGACTTTCACCTGAAAACAAAATGAAGCACATAACCCCCTGTAAAAGCCAACCCAACTTATATGTTTAGGGCATTTTACAGACATTTCATTTATCATTCTTATCATTGTTGATTATTTTCTCAGTTGATCGATTAATCTTTTGGTCTACAAATGTAAAAAAAAAAAAAAAAAAAGTGAAAAATGTCCATTGTAAGTTTTGACAGTCCAAGGCAACACTTTCAGATGCCTTGTGTGGTCAAATTATTCCTTTTAAGTTTTTAAATTAGAGAATTATTTTAATGACATGACAGCATACTGTAGCCTTGGACCTCATTCACAAACAAACACAAATATTTGTGTAAATCATGGGTACAATTGTTTTATGCACAAATCCATGATTATTCAATATTTTCTTATCTAAATTTGTTCATACTCTGACAGATTGTCTCGGTCCACGCGTACTCACAAACTAAATAGCATAGCATAGCATATTAAACCTGCATTAAATTAATAAAACATTTCAAACTGTTAAATGTTCATAGTTAAAATATTCATCTATAAAAAGTGTCTCAGTCCTAGCTTACAATGTAGTATATGGAAATGTAACAGTTATTGTTTTCTTTAATTGTATTGACTAGGCCTATAATGTATAATATAATGTGCCTTTACTTGCTTGTTTGAATCTCTTCAGTCATGAATTTCTTTTGCTTTTTTGCTATATGCTTCTCTCGTACAGCCACTTCACCACTTTCTCCGTGGCACACCTCTAGGCAAACGTATTTCTTTACATAGAGAAAAGGGGACGTATACGCTGACTGCAAATAGTACTAACATATGCACACTGGCTACTGCACACTGGTCATGAGTCCGACAATAATTTTGCAAGTGTATTTATTTTTGTGCATATTGATAATATTTCTACACATTAGTGAATGAGGCCCATGTTCAGCTAAAACATGTAGAGAGGACTGAACAATGGGTGGTTTAAGGACGTCTTCACATTACATTAATTTGACTTACTGGGGTTTATGTACTCAATACATGTCTGCAAATACTCATTAGTATCCAGGTCGATTGGAACAAACGCTGTGTATTTGCTCAGTATATTGCAGGCTTTGCTGGTGTGAATAGCATATAGTTGGTACTTCCTCCCAGAGCCTGTGAATTATAATAAGCATAAAATGAGTTTTTAACATATCATAGGATTACATAATATCGAATCATATAATGGTTATGACAGTGGTGAATAGCACCAAGGACTTTGATAACACCAAACATACATAATTCATACATCAATCATACAGGAAATCAAATGCAGCTTAAAGGAATATTTTAATATTTTTGGAACTGTGCTTATTTGCTTTTTTGCTTAAATTTAGCTAAGAGGATTGCTCCCACCCTGATATCTGTCTGTTAAATATGAAGCAACAACCAGGAGACAGTTAGCTTAGATCGGGAGGAAACAGCTAACCATATCCCAGATTTTGTTACCTTTGGACAGAGCCAGGCTAGCTGTTTCCCCCTGTTTCCAGTCTTTATGTTAAGCTAAGATGATGTCTCCTGGGTATAGCTTTAAACAGACAAATATGACAGTCAAACAGCAAGAAAGCAAATAAGTGCATTCCCCATAAGGTTGAACAGTCCCTGCAAAGTTGTATTTCAAATATTTCAACACCTATGTGAAATAAGCTGCTAAGAGACATAACAGATATCAAATTTGTTTACTATAAATGAAAAATTCCCCATAGATCTCACCATGTTCAATCTCACACTCCTTATCCACCATGTGCTCAAAGTCATGTATGATGGAGCGTCCAGCCAGGTGGTGGAAGGTTTCATTCCACAGCTCCTCATGAACCTTTTCCTCACGTTCCCGGCCATTCAGGAAGGGTTCGATATCAAAGACAACCTCCCATTTCTCTGGTTTCCCACATAGCAGTCCGGACACCACGGCCTTGCAGTCACCTTTGTGCTGGCTTGCTGCACCCAGATCTGACGTTTTGGTCTCCTGTGGGGTTTCTGCTTGACAGAACTGGTGTCCATAACCATCTGAAATATCACAGGAGCAAGGTTTGATTCCTGAATGTTCATTTCATGTATTACTCAATGTGTATTTAAATCCATTTGAAGCTTGTCACCTGCTGCTACTCACTTGCATTGGATTTGTGTTAAACTAAATCATCACCTCCTGTATGTTTCCAACACTCTGTGTTCAGCCTGCTTGAATGGACCAATAATTGTTTTCTAAAGTGCTACCCTCTTTTTGTCCTTATTCATCTCCTGATTAATTTTCTGTTTTGTTCCCAAATTTAGAAAAAACAATTTCCTGTCATTCTCAAGACTCTCCTCTGTGTTAATCATCTGGCAAGACTAAAGTTTCTGCCTTTCTCATTTAGCATGAATGCCATTTAAATCAATTTTTAAGAGACTTGTCACATACTGAATAAATCTACTGTGGTCTTGGCTCGACAAGGACAGGTACTTTAATTCGTTTACTCTACAGTTAGTTATAAAGCAGATTTTGTTTGAGATTTGGGTTTCATGTTCTATAATGTTATAGGAATAGTATGCTTAATCGTATCGTGTTTTTTTAATTAATTTTTTTGTACGAATTAAACAAGCAAGATACTTGGCAAGTTTCTTGCCAACAAAAACAATTTCCCTAAAAGGGACATTCATAATGTCTGTGTGACTTCAGGCAAAGAAAATTACTACTTTTTACTACTTTAAAACTTTTGACAACTTTAAAAGGTGTAATTGCTTTAAGATGTGTTGATTAGTTTGTTTTGGGTTTATGCTGTCATTAAACAACCTGCACACACTTGCAGACATATTCACCAAAAAGCAAACAAACACAACACAGATTCAATCCAACATAAACAATAGACATGAAGATTCAATCAGTAAATTAATACATTCTTTGAATTTTTTAGTAAAACAGAATAGTTGTGCTCGTGGTCTCACCTGTATCTCCAGCACTGCCAACAGATGGGCTGTCAGTGGACGATCTGGAGCCATCCTCCCCAGCGGTGTTGCGAGCTGAAGGCGCCATGCTGATGCCGCTGAGCTGAGGGCTGTCCTGTGGCTGAGGATGGAAATAAAGCTCTGAGTCGGCTTCCTGCTGCAGCAGCGGCTCCTGCAGAGGGAGCGGCCTGTGACAGCTGGCGGAACGCCCTCTGGAAGATGTGGCACACAGGCTGGCCAGCTGTGGCTGGAAACAAAAAGGACAGAAAGTTGTTTTTGTTTTTTTTAAATACCCTGGTGGAATCAGGGTTTAATAAGATATGGAACCTCATCCTGGGGGGTTTCACTGTATTCACTCAAGCTCATATTTCATGGTGGTTTTAAGTGACTATGTATTAAAGGGAATATCACCTAAAATCATTTTTAAAAATACACTAAAAGAGCATAGTTCTAGGTGCAAAAAGTTGGACACAATGAAATTGATTTCCAAGGCTTAAAATCTGACTAATCAAAATCCTGGAATTAATGCTCTGTTGATCGACTAATTCATTAATCAACTAATCATTTCACCTCTAAATGCTCAGATGAATTTTATTTCTGCAAAATGATACAATATTCCAAATGAATGTAACAGAAATTGTTTACTATATTTTGAGTTGTAAAATCCTTCATCTTGTCAGCCCTCCTACACAGGTTAATTTATATTTCTTTAATTTATGTAGCAGTCCACAAAGAAATAAATAGAAAGTTACTATATTTACTTTTAATTATTAGATATAGATTAATCATGGTTTGAGTGCAACGGCTCAGTTGTATTCCAAAGAGAGGATATAATTTCTTCACAGGCCGATGAATTCTGTTTAGTTATTCTAGGATGCTCCCTGAGCAATATTCAAACCTAATTACCATTCATAAATGTTGGCCCTCATTACAGGGGAGAGCACATTAGTCTATTCTTGATTATACTCCAGCCCAGACAAGGGTCAGATGGCTTTTTAATCCATAAATGCAGTCTGAATACAAATATAATTTTTCAATATAATGGCAATATATCAATATAACTGTCTCATAATACAAAATACAATTATCCTGCCTTTATAACCATAACAGTGGTTTGTTTAACATGCATATGTGTGTATTATTATTAAATAAAGCTCAGTTTGGAGGCACTGTTTTAGATCTGCATGCTACAACTTAATTACAAACTGAGTCAGAAATAACCAGATCATCCTAAAAAATTATGTGAGTGTTGCTCTTCACAGTGTGGGGCCACACCTGGTAGTCGTTCCTCCACTGTGCCTCGTGCTCAGGGCTCATCTGGCCTATCAGCTCCTGGACTTTGGTTCTCCTCAGAGGATTCTTCGCCACCACAGAACTGGGATCACTGGGAGTGTAGACCTTCTTTGCTGGGTTGTAGTCTATTATCTGGTTGGTACTGTATGCGCGCCTTCTTGGAGAAGTCTTACAATCCAACCCTGATGTTTTGTTCCAAAATAGAAATAATCAACCCAAATACTCAAAAATAACAAAATTACATTGTCATACAAATAATTGTTAGTTTAGGCAACTCTGAATTGCAGATTACTAACTCAGGATTGTTAACACAATAATAATTCCAAAGATGCCTTTCACTTCACAATTTCTGCCTCTTCTGCATCAATTTATGGAAATGTCTTTATTTATGCAAAGGGCAACACAAAATTCAAAAGTGGCAAGTGACAATTGAAACTATAAAAATATAATGGAATAAAATGCAGTGAGGCTCTAAGGCATTCTGTATTACTTTCAAATATGTATTCTCCTGTAGATCAACTTTTTTCATTTAATATCATCCCCGATTGATTAAAGTAATGTCTTTAAATATGCAGGTGACGCTTATTCACGTCAATAATAAATTATATAATTTTGATTTATCTAGTAACCCCTGGACTTTAATAGCTTTTTAATAAATGGAGTTTTAGCAAGTTATCTGCTCATGTTCAAAACCTTCTGCACATTCAAAATCAATCCCACATATCTGTGATCTCAGACATTTCCAAAATAAAGTCATAATCTAATGAGAATAAAGTCAATATTTTAACAAAATCTACCCGCACTATACTCTGCTGTGCATTTGCCTGCATTATTGCTCTGCTGATATACCCATTCAGACCGTCTAACAGACACAGAACTGTTTGGGGCTGTACTGGATGAGACAACAAGGTGGAAAACCAAAACTGAAAACACTTCTGCTCAGGAATTCATCCCAACACAAATTTTAACTTCAGCACCTTCAATAAAGTGCAGCTCATAGCACTGAGAAGTGAAAAGCTTCCTGGAGCAGAGAGAAAGGTATGCGGAGTAGTGTGAAGTAACGTTCGATCTCCTGCTTGGACAGAGACTCAACAACATCATATTATTTTCAAGGGCTTTAAAGCATGATCGGAACAACAGACAAATAGATCTGGGGCGTTTATTATTCTGTTTAAAAAAACATTTTGTTTATCCAGGGCTTAAACATGCTGACATGCTAACATGCTGATGTTTATCAGTTAATGTTGTTAGTGTTTGCATTTTAATTTCTACTTATTAGCACTAGATATAATGTATTACAGTGAATAGTCAATATATTTTGACCTGATGATGGTGCTAAATGAATGTTTAGGAATCATCAAAGTTATTATAATTCATTATGAGGGCAGTGTTGGAACCCACTATTTAGCCTCTGGGGGTATTCGCCAATGTTTCAGGGCTTCCAGTGTAGACAAGTCCCAATCCCAGCTGACTTTGGGCGTTCTTTTGCTAAATGACTGCTGGGATTGGCTCCAGCCTTTACGCAGGATAAGTGGTTGACGATGGATGGATGGATGGATGGATGGATGGATGGATGGATGGATGGATGGATGGATGGATGGATGGATGGATGGATGGAT
>JAPMOB010223031.1:0-56687 GCA_029875015.1 Lepomis gibbosus | reverse complement strand
CTTTGGAAACTCTATATCTTTGCTTGAATTTTAATAATGTTCTGCCCAGAGGAACAAAGTTTGGCTACACAGCACGGGTTTAAAATGTCGTAAGAGGTAAAAAATTAAAACAATTTCTCATCTTATGTCTGGTTGCCTCCATAACAAGGGGAGCCTCATCTTCTCCCCACAGTGAGTGTTATTTCAGATTGCTGACATTTTTCAGCCAAAGCTGAACGCAATTAAGTGAGAACTTTAGCTGAGCCCGTTCGGAGCTGTTTGGGAGCAGTTAGATTTGTGCATTAAATGTCAAGCTCTCACACACACATGCACATTGATTAACCAGTCTGTCTTTGACATGCATCATAGATTAAGTGTATGATGGCACGTGGCGCTGCATGTGAATAGGCCCACACACTGGCTTCCTGTATATGAGTCATTTTTCATTTTTGTGACCCTCTCTGTTTATGACTCATGTGTTTATGAATCCAGCTCCTGCTCACTGTTTTCTTCTTTCTCTTCCAGCTTCACAGAGCCTCCTCCTCCATCAGCATCATTAGAGTCTAGAGAGTTTGGTTGTTAGATTTTGGGACTCAGCAGCAACTTACGGTGCGGGACGAGCGAAAGCTGATGATGTGCAACAGCAAGTGACACATGCCTGAGGAACTTTCAGTGGGATTATTGTGACAAATGGAGAATTTATAGACCTAGTTGAGAGTCTAATTTATTGTAAAATATGGGCGAAGGAAGAAGCACTCCATGCAAATCTAATTGAAACGAAATTGAGGAGTCACACTGCGGAGGAAGTAGATGGCTACTGCTCTCTAGTGGCAGAAGGCTGCAGCATTAATGGAAACAGATGCACAGCGGCCTCTTGCAGCTCTTTCAAGCTTTCAGTGAACTGATAGGAAATCATGTGAACGTGGAAGAGTTCTACGCGACAGAATGCATTTTGAACTGCGGCAAAAGTCATTCTCCTGTCTTTTATTTCAGTTCCTCTTCTTCTCTCTGATGTCAGAAACTAATTGTGAACATTTGCCAGCATGTCGGCCAACTGTTGTGCCAAGTCCTGTCCGCCTCAAATGAATAAGTCATTTCAAAAGGTCTGTGTGTCAAGAGGATGTTGGTGAGGTTTTCAGGGTGTTTTATTGATATTTGCTACAGTGACTGTACACACACCTGTGTGTGTGTGTGTGTGTGTGTGTGTGTGTGAGCGTGCGCACATTTGTTTACATTCTTCCTATTTTGTGCGATTTATGCGTTCTACTTCACCTCATCTTTACTTTTCATCTAATAAATAATTAAATGTACACTACTAACTATAGTACGAAACTAAAATAGTGTGTTATATGTAATTAGAATATGTACATAGGTCAATTTAAAAGAATTAGCAATTTCAGTGTAATTCAAACAAATGAATGTATGGGATGATGGTGTTAAATTTACACTGTAAACTTTCATCAAATTGATTAAATCAACTCGTAAATTTACCATGAAGTTAATCAGATTTTTTTTTAGCACTTTCAGAACCATTTCAGAACTCCTATAATGAATTAAAGCCTCAACCTGATGGAAGAATGACCCACTGATTGTTTGCTTAATCCATCAAATTAAGTTGTTTCGAAACATTGTTAGCTCATCACTCAATTCCCACTGTATTTGAGTTCAGAGCCTTTTCAGCAATTTTTTTTCAACATAACTGAAGACTCCATTAGCTCACACTGTAAAACAGCCTGCTCAGTCATGTTTTATGTTGAAATAACAGTTTAACTTAAATCACTGCAGCTATCCACACTGGCAATTTTGGGACTGTGCATCACATAAAAATACAGGTGTAATTGCAATTTAAATAGAATCAGCTGCAGATTGTAAAAATTAAAGCTGCTATAACAGCAACGTTTATTCACATAAAACAAAAAGTGGGGCTACAACACAAGAGATCCATCTCTCCTCCTCACTTTATATACCGGCCTTTCCTGTTTCTTGTCCTGTGAAACTTAACAAAACTTAGCAATGTTGCTGCTAGATGTCACAACTAATCTAAATGTTGTAATAAACTGTAAAAGACACTGTGTATTATTGCCAGCATTCTTGGTGTTTAGGATCAGACTAACTGAAACTTCCATGTTAAATCGAAGCAAACAAGCCTCTCTGCTGCTTTAGTTCTTTCAGCCAATGCAGTTACAAACACAGGGATATCCTAAAACTGCAACAATCGATACTTCTTGTGAGATGTCTTTTCTGCCTCCTCACACAAGTCTGACTCACAAACAAGAAGCAAATGCAGCTCGTCCCCTTCTTCTATAAATGACTGCAATGTAAAAGAGGTCTCGGCCTTAAAGCATCATTTTTTAAACCTGGGTCCAATTTTCATTTTGCACAGGCACAAAAAGCTTTGCACCAACTCGCCTCTCACGAGATTTCAGAGCGCGACCTGAGCGAGACTTCAATTTCTGGTTAAAAACAAAGGGTGTCACTGGCAATCAGATAGGGACATTTCCATGATGTTGTCAGACAGTCTGAGCCTGAGCCAAAAGAAGCAGTTAGTTTGGCGCCCTGGTTTACCTACATCGTGCTTTAAGAGGGAGGATGTTTCTAACACATATGATGATTTATGGGTCATGAGGTTATTATCAGCTCTTTCTTGAATGTATTACAGTTAAACCACACTATAGTGAGGAAAAAAAACGTTGATATTTACAAACTACCAGTGCAAGTCTGCTGAGGAATGGACTAACTAAGTGTATTTAATGTACAATGTTGACCTTCAAGTTGTTCAACAGTGAGGTTCTGTGATTTTGATTAATTGCTCACCTTTGAGACCTGTGTGTGTCTCTGGTGTGTTTTTCTCTTGCTCAAGTTTTTTGTAGTTTATACAAGTCGGGTATCTAACTCATGTATTTAGAAATGCAAAGTGCATTAAAAGCTACACTATATTCGTTATCTGTAATGTCATAATCAACCACTTTGGGTTTATCTTGCAGGAATGTGTCTTACCATTTATTTGAAAAATCGCACAAAACAAGATAAGATAATGGGTAAAAGTCACTAAGAGATCTTCATTGTTTTTGTGTCAGTGGTGGGAAAATATGAGTTATAACGTCAGGACTGTTTTCCAGTGTCACACATTTTTATTGTTTGTGTTGCTTCAGTTTTGATGGTAATTTGAAACTAAGCAAAGAGATTAAATGTCTGATTATCATTTCTGACTCGCTGTATTCTCCAGTTTCAATAAAAACTCAAATGCTGTTGTAGTATCACCAGCCACCACTGCAATAAAAAACTGCACTGTCAATCAAAGTGTTATTGAGAACTGCACTCTCAATAACACTTAAAATGCTGTATATCCGTGTTTTTAGTAGCATTGTTTCTGTCAAGGTGAGGTTTGGACAACAGATGGCGCCTGAACTCCATCAGATGCAGGCTGTGTGCGGCAAGGATAGAGAGAAAGTATAGAAAATACACACTGTGTTCATTTAAAAGTCAAGAAAATGTGCCAGTGGAATTTAAGAGGTTAAATTGTAGTTGAGGTGTTACATATCATGAAGGGTAAATACACTCCCTTCAGGATTTTTGGGTGATGCAAGCAGGAAGTAGCTATAGTATTGTAATGGTGTCATTGAGGTAGCTGTAGTTTTTGCATCACTAAATGTGTGCAGAATAAGCTGTTATCACTTCCAGTTTGCAATGCACCCATATATGTAAAAACCACTTCCACTGGATTACGCTAAAAATGAGGTTTTGCATTTCTAAGGAGCGTGTTTTTTCCTATGATTTCTAAATAGATTTATGTTTTTTTTCTTAATTAAGCTAACTGACAGTTGGCTCTTTGCACTAAGAGCATATTTTCCCTTTTGTCATAAAAAAATATGAATATTTATGAAAAAAACATGATTGAATTAAGTAGAAATATATATAGATATATGTCTTTGGATTTTAGATATTCGATTCTAGGAGGGATATTACACATCTTGAAGTTTGTAGGAAAGCTTATTGTTTGGTCACTGTGCAAGGTAAATCTGCAGCTGCAGCCAACAGACCGGTTAGCTTAGCATAAAGACTGTATCCATGGGGAAACAGCTGGACTCGAAGGAAACAAAACCTGCCAACCAGTAGCTCTAAAGATCACCAAGAAACACTTCCTATATTGTTTATTTAATCTGTTCAAAACTCATTGTAAATCCTCTATCCTCTTTCCAGTGATTATGCTAGCTCATGCTAAGTTGTTATAGTTAGGCTACATATTTAACATACAGACACCTGCACAATTTAAATTGATTTTTTTTTTGGGTCAAAAAATTCAATGAAAACAGAATGAAGGGAGATTTTTCTCTTATTTTCTCTACAGAAATCAGTTCCACTTGATATTTACCCCTGGTCATCCACGCCCCCCCCCCTGCTGTGGCCCCCTTTGTATTCACAGTAAAAGAGCATGGGTTTCCCCTGCAGGTGGGGGTGGTCAGCAGGTGGATAAGGTATGCATATTTTTCCAAGCATTGCATATATTTCAGGTTAATTTAAATAAAAGCAAATGTCACCATTCACCCCACGGTGAACAGTTGCAGCTGTAGGGCTTCATGGGTTAGAGGTCACAGGAAGGACTTCCAGATGAGACACTGCGGGCACTCCTTGACCTTCAAAGTTTAAAGTACAAAAATGTTTGTGCTATATTTTGTCTTTGTTTTTTGGCCTCAGTCTCAGTCCCTTCCTTCTTTTCTTTCTTTGCTCATTTACACTGAAAACAAAAGGCAGGAAATGAAGGATGGAGGAGTGGAGGAATCCTTAGCGAGAGGTGATGTAAAGGGCAGGTCACCCTCACCGACAGACTGAAATATCACCGCTCGCTCGGGGCTCGTCATCGTCTCTGATGCTCCGAGGGAGTTTGTGACAAGTCAGGGGGAATATTGAGGGGAAGAGGGAGAGCTGCTGCCAGCAAGAAGCCGCCAAGGAACAAGATCGATCAAGTGCTTCTGACTGAATCATTGACTGTGGGTAAATGCTCTTCTTTCATGTGTGAAAATAGTGTAACACGGCTCCCAGCAGGTACTGGAGGATCTCATTCTGAGTTAATGAGATTTTAATCCGACGTATATAACAGCACCCTCCACGGTGACATTTAAAGAAGTCATTAAGTGGTGATGGGTGAGAACGAGGTCCACACTCTTATTGAAAGTACAGTAATATGATTACAGACATTTAAGACAAGGTTAAAGTGCCACACCACCCGCCAGAAAGTGTTCTAATTTCTAGAAAGGTATCTTGCACAATTTTCAGCCATGCTAGTGAAAGCTTTCACTTACCCCATGAAACATCTCCGCATCTACAGGTGGGATTGCCATGAAATCATGTCCCCGTCAGGATGAAGTTTAGTGCTAATTTAGGTAGGCTAATTGTTGACTTTTGTATGATTAAAGCGTGCTGTCTATCCCACTTAGTACAGTCTGCGTCCTTGGGTTCTTCCCCCTAGCTCATTGAGCTAGTCAGAGATAATGTAGACACTTCTCATTAGAAGACTCCCTGGATTTGATCATTCCACCTTAGATCATCATTTATTAAAGATCTCAACATTTTATTTTACTGATAAGATAAGATATAACTTTATTAATCCCCTGTAGGGAGACATAGCAGAACAAAGAAATATACCATCTCTACCCCCTCACCTCACCCCTCACAAGCACCAATGCACTGGTTCATTGTAGTATTTATGGGACACAAAAAGTTTCATTACATCTCACTTTGACCACTTGTAGACAGTCCAGAGATGAAAGGTGAAGAGTACAGTAGTGAGCTGTTAGATGACAACTTTGTCATCTAACAGCAAAACCAGATATGAAAATTGCTGACCCACAGACTGAAATATCACAGCTTGCTCACAGCTCATCATTGCCATGGAATTTGGTGCATGCATCGTGTCCCCCTCAGGATGAAGTTTATTGCTAATTAGGTAATTGTCGACTTTTGCAAAAGTGTGAAGATTAAATTAACACAATGGTGTATGGTGTTTACTAATACCTATGTAGCTCACACTGGTGCATTAAACACTTCTGCATTAACATCAAAATACATCCTGTTAAGGGTACTTGAGCCAACAACCAAACCCCCCCTCTACTATACCCCACTTAGTACAGCCTGGGTTCCCCCTTGTATAAATTCAATTGGATTCCACCACTTCCTGTTTGACAGTCCACCCTTTTATCTGGAGGCAGCAAGGATGGGAGCACATGCTACAAACATTTGGGTAACTATGATTGGATATCAATGGATTTAAATGTAGAAATGAGTAAGATTTAATGTGTTTGTGTAGTTCTTTCATTGGCTTGTAGATTCCACGCATTATATTCACTGAACCAACCACAAATTCAAATATTAGCATATTTTAATCCCACTTGTTCAGCTAAAGCTCACATAGTTAGCATTAATCATCCCGAATGTTCCCTCTGTACCAATGTTGACTTATTTGTCAATCCTTTTGAACAAATGTTTGCTTTCAAAATTAACTTAACTTAAATTTAAATCTAACGTTACTGACTCCAGTTACATACTTTGCCCTTGGCTTGTTGACTGACATGATTGACTTCTGATTAATTGAAACTTTTGGAAGAACAGGCCCAGATACTTTCCCTGTTCTAAATCACATTCAGTTGCAATAAGGTCAACTTTACAGAAATGCTTTGAGCTGGTCTGAGCTCAAAGCATTTTATTTTTAGGATTTTAAGTTTCACAGTGAATTTTTAAAGAATGACCAACAGCTCAGTAAGTCCAGGACTGTTTAACTTTAGCTGAACAAATGGGATTAAAGAATGCTAGTTCAGTTCATATAATGCATGTAATCTACAAGCCTATGATAGAACTACACAAACTTCTTATTCATTTATACATTAACTAATTGGATATCAATCAGTTACCTGAGAAGCATGTGCTCCCATAGCACACAGGCACTATGCAGTGGTTGCGAGATGTTGCACACATTATGAACAGCTATCATCTTTCAGTAAAATTCCAGCCTGTCTTGGTTCTCCGTCCCATAACCCCCAGCTTTTATTTCTCCGGAACATCGGGAGGGGACACGGCCCCCTCCCTCACCTGCTGCAGGTGGTGTTGATGCTCCAGGAACTGGCCACGGGCAGGATTCGAACCAGACGCCCCAGCGCTGGTCGCACCTTACGGTTACGAATGAACCCACCACGCCACCGAGTCCCCTTCACATTTGGATCTTCTCTCTGGGCGCTTTTATCTCTTCACTTTGGCTGTTGGACTTCAAAATTCACCGGCACTCATAAGGATTGAACCCACATCCTCAGAACATCTGACCAGTCTTCTAATGCTCTGAGCTATCTGATCTGAGACACACTGTAGCTTTTAGAGTTCACTTTTTTCTTTGGACATCCAATTTTAAAAGTCATAAGGTAGCAGTGGGGATTGAACCCACATCCTCAGAGCATCAAATCAGTCCTGCAAAACCCTGAGCTATTTCATCTGAAATAGTCAATGTCTTTTAGAGCATTTCACTTTTTCATGTGGACATCCACCTTTAAAATCAACTGGGCTTCATAAGGAGTGAACCCACATCCTCAGAACTTCTGACCTGTCTTTTAACACCCTGAGCTATTTGACATGAGCCATTTCACCCCTCTTTTCACTTTACTCCTGTAAACATCCAACGTTAAAATTGATTGATAAGATTGAGACTTGAACCCACATCCTCAGACCTTCTCACTACTCTCCTAATGCTCTGAGCTATAAGTTCTGAGACACTCCACCACTCTTTTTTCCGAGCTCTTCAATTTTTGCCTGACTGTTATTTTTATTTACTTCAAAATTAATTGAGCTGTCCAGTAATCGAACCCATGTCCACCTGAAAAGGAACCTGACAGCTTGAACCACTGGGCAATAAACTCTGAGTCCATCATAGCTTAAGCTTTTCAGGTTTTCTGGATGTTGGTCATGAAAATTCACAGCATACAACCTAATATTCTTGGAGGAGTGTGCTAGCACCTGAAGCCACCGAGCAAGAGACAGTGAAAGATTCATTTTCAAAGCTTTTCAGTCAGACTTACAAGAAATTGTGCACAAGTGAGCTCCTCGCTTCTCCTCTAGTGCAACCATGAGGTTGAAATGTCTTAACAAGTGTTGGATGGATTGGTGTGAAGTTTGGTTCAGACATTCAAAGTTACCTTCAGGATGCATTTTAATCACTTTGCTGACCTTTTAATCTTTGGTTTATGAACGAATACCTGCTATAAATACTAATGACATTCTAATCACCTTCATTGTGTTCCTCATGTTTCATGCAAAATAGCAATATTAGCACGCTAACACCCTAAGCTAGATTGTGAACATTATACCAGCTAAACATCAACAATTTAGTCATTGAATGCATGTTAGCAAGCTAATGTTAGCATTTAGCTCAAAGCACAACTGTGCCTAAAAACATCCTCACAGAGCTGCTAGCATTAGTCTTGTTTAGTACACAAGAAACAATGAAATCCCTCCTAATATAATAATAATTTTATATATTTATTTATTTGACAGGAACAGCAGCTTCTTAGCTGTACCAGAGTTAGCTATAAGCTAATATACATCTGTAGTCACTAAGAAACAGAGAATACCATCTCTCTTAAGAACATTAGCATTGTAGTATAAAAACATAATGAACCTTATGTATACAGCTCTTTTCAAAACAAAGTTTTAAAGTGCTTTACCTGGTTGAACCAGTATTAAAACCCTTCAGGAGGCAATGAGGCAAATAAAACAACAAATAATACAAAAATAAAGAGGAATAAAACACCCAACAATAAAATATGCTAAAAACAACAATAATAATATTCAGTGTGCTAGCATTATATACATACGTACACTCTTCCAAAGGGACAGAGCTGATATTTCTCATATCTCAACCCACTCACAATCATTCACAGCCAGCGACATTCAAGAGAATGACTCATGTGCACAGATTGCAGTGTGAAAGGGAGCATTGTTGCCAGGCAGAAACACAACATTGCACCACAATCCGAGGAAGACGGAGATGAGGAAGCTCTTCATGAAGAGTCTGCTTAATCTTTCCTGCGTAGGAGGAATCGGAGCAAGTTGCAAATTTACTGCCGTCACAAAACACACTGTAACTGCTGTCTACGGACCTCTCATGAAGATCTCGTGTGGCGCAAGCTGGACAACAAACAGGCTCTGTTTTACAGGAAAAGTGGAATCTTACTGATTTATTGATGTTAATATTCCTCTTCTTCTTGGGTTTGAGGAAGAACGGCAACTTAAGATTCTCTCCCTGTTTGGGTTGATTGGCAGGTGTCCATTGAAATGCAGCTGAAAGAGCTTCCTGTCCACAGACTGATAGGCACAAAGCCTGTGAATGACCAAGGTAAATGTCAGGACACCTTTATAAAATGGCTTTTTGTTTGACTGGAGGAGGTTCAAGAGTGGCCCAGAAAGGTTTGAATCATTATTTCCCCCCATAAAGTGGAGATTTCTCAGGGTTCACCAGTCTTGTTATGCTTTTCCCACTCGCTTCTGAAACCTTACAGACCTTCAGCTATCTCAAAATCTGAAACAGTACCCCAGAGAACCAATTTTAGACTACAGGTAATGCTTCGGATTTTAAAAATAAATTAAAAAAACTCCTTGTTTAATGATTTTCACTTGTAATTAGTTTTAAAAGCTCAAATGACACCAAATAATGATTTATTAAATTAGTCAGTTCCCTCACCTGCCCTCTCCCATATCAATATTTGAACTTTTACTTGTTTGCAAGAGGTCGATGTGATTAATTTCTCCAGTTAATTATCATCTTATTTACCATAATTAGTTGAATAAGTGAGGGGTTTGACGAGTCGTTGCAGGGCTGTCTGGTCCCAGCGCTCTTCCTCACAGTTCTAATTAAAACTCATCAAAACATCATTATTTCTGCAACAACTTGTTTATGGAAACCATCAGAATGGCTGATCATTTCCACTCACCGGTTTCTAATCTCTAACACTGACACTCGAGCTCATGGGCTGGGGAAGGTGCTAACACTTGCTAGCGGATGCAGTGCATGTCCGGATTAGTCGGTGAGGGGAGTCATGGGGTTACAAAGTATCCCCCACCGAACCCTGCATGCACACAATTTATGGCATTACCTGTGGTATTCAGTTCAAAAGATTTAGAAAATGTTCTTGAGATTTTGTTTAAACATACAAAACCAAAGAAAGCTTTGTTTGTTGTGTTTGCAGCCCTGATAAACGCTAAACCAGGGGGAAAGAAAAGGGAGTATAATCAAATGCAAATAACAGACTACAACTACCTGATTCTGAGTGATTTATAGTGCTCAGATAACAGTAATCTTCATGACCAATGACCATTTTGCACAATCAATCTAAAACATGTCTCCGTGTTTCCAAAATTACTACACATGCACAATGTGTAGAAAGTGAAAAATCCAGCTAGTTATCATTGTAAACTGCAGAATTTTAATCCAATTAAAAGCTTGACAGTAGGGAGAGTAGGTTGTGGGGGAATGGGCGAACACAGTTACATACAAGTTACACTTTTCAGACTCAATTCTTTAAATTTGACCATTTTTGTGCCCCCCCCCCCTCCTAAAAAAAAAAGTTGTATTTGTGGATTTCATATTTCTTCTCTTGGCTCTGAAACAGCATCGTATAGGCTTATTATATATTTACAGGCATAGCCAAGGTGACCTCAACAATTCCTCCATAACAAAGAAGACAAATTTGATGCATTGTGATGAGAAATTCCCTTTGAAAAAGTAAAGGAAGAAATGGAGGAAGACAGCTGTTGACACCCCCCTCCCATCATCACCACACTATTCAATTAGTGTGCAGGCAGACACCTCGGCGTGGCTAGCATCACCGTCCTAATTCTCCAGAGAGAGGGAAAAAGAGCATTAGCGGTCATATGCCAACCAGATTTGTCCCATTATTCATTACTATTAATTGCTTCCCCGTACTCCCGGCCTTTTCCCAGGAAGGCACCGCTCTGCAGACGGCTTCACTGCAAATTGTAATATGAGCGGAGGACTTAAAGCTGTCACTCAAATTTCACTGTGACCTTTCAGGAGAAAAGGCTGTTTTTCACCCAGTTTGCAGGGAGTCGACTGGATGAAGTTTAGCACGTGTGTGTGTGTGTGTGTGTGTGTGTGATTCTACCCTTGTGAGAACCACTCTGAGTGAGGATATTTTTACCAGATGCAACCTGAGCCAATGTTTTACAATTACAGACAGGTAGCACTTTAAAGGACAGGAAATCCACCTGCATCATTATTTAAACTGTAAACTAAAGGGTCATCACTAATGTCATTTACAGTAGCTGTTTTTTTCACTCTAAACAGTGGAGGTCAGCAGTGAGTTCCTTTCACGTTAGGTTTAAATTTAAGGTTATTTGAGAAAAATAATCTCACTACAAGCTCTATTAAGTAGCTTTTCAGGTGCTTAAGTGAAGACTAACTCAGTGTGAACAAGACGTCCTTAAAGTGCTCAGTAAAAACTTGAACATTCATTTCAATGACAATCGTCATTTTCTGATGAAGGCGTGTGTGATGTGATCACTGCAACAGCTAAATAGGCCTCAGTTTGGAGTTACTGTTTGAATGTTGGGTTAGAATTAGGGTCAGGATAAACAAATGTTCCATCCACATGTACTTGTTGGCTGGAGAGATGAGAAGATGAGAATATTGATACTGCTCCCATATCTGTCCATTAAATATGAAACTACAGACAGTACACTGTTAGCTTAGATTAGCATAAGGACTTGAAACAGGGGGAAACCGCTAGCCTGGCTCTGAAACAGTAGTGCTAAAGTCATCCGACCCGCACCCCCTAAGCTCAATTATTAATTTGTTTTATCTTGTTTGTTTAATCTGTACCAAAGTGCACACACAGCATTTTATTACCTTGGGACAGAGACAAGCTACAGTCTTTGTGCTAAGCCGTCTGCTCGCGCTAGCTCCATATGTAACATACAGATATGACAGCGATATAAATATAGTATATCTTCATATCTAACTCTCAGCAAGAAAGCGATTAAGAATATCATTTTTTCCCAAAAACGGAAACTTTACCTGTAAATATTTTTATTTTTATTTCCTACAATTTTAGAAAATAAATAACTTCATCCAAAAATCAAGAAAGCAATCTACAATTAACTAAGAAGAGCCTAAAATTAAATAAAAATGATATTTTAAGTTATGCAAAATTATGAGTGGAAACTGCATTGTTATGAAACATTTTGTTTTAGGAAGACAAAATTACAAGTAGCACTGCAACAACTTATTTTAAATGTAAATTAATCTGTCGATAATTTGTCCAATTATTCATTTAGAATGTAAATAAGCCCAAAGTGAGCCCAAATTACTTATTTTGTCCAAGCAACAGTCCAAACCCCAAAAGAAATTCAGTGGACAATCATATAAATCAGAGAAAAGAAGGAAATCTTTAAATTTGAGAAGCTGCAACTGGTAAATGTTTGAAACTCACACCTTCAAAATTACCTAAATGATTAATCAGGCATCAAAAAAGTTGATTATTTCTCAATTAACTATTTCAGCACTAGAACAAAGTGACACCTTGACTTTATGTTCTGAATTTTCACGCTTTTTTCTGTAATTTCACAAGAAGAAACATTTTAAATTAAAATTTTCAAATAGATTCAAACAATCAAACAAAAAACCTCTTCACACAGTAAACACGTGTGTTGTTGACTTCTCTCCGCTGTGATCACGGCAGGTATGTAAGACAAGAAAACAAAAAAAACCCAAACACAAAGCTTTGCAAGGAACCAGATACATTTAATTATATAATTGCTTTTGTTTTCTTTTTTACCTGAAGACTGACTGGAAGTTTTCTAACAGTATTGGTGGAAAAGACAAAAGAACAAGGAATACGATTCTCTTTGAGCGTGGATAAAGCTGTAATTTCATCCGAAGAAGACAATCAAACATCGTGATTTAAGTCGTGCTGCCCATGAGCTATGAGCTCAATGACAGGCCGGCGTTGGCAGTTTGTGTCCTCAGTGTCGGAGGTATTGTAGCCGAACCCCCTTGTGACCACACACTGATACACACACTTAAGAGTAACAGTTACAGTGCTGGTACACGGGAGGACACCTATGGAATGATTCTGTTTAGTGCACGTCCACATAAAATCTGAATATCAATCATAACACGAAGGCAATAAGGAAGCACAGTCTGCCCACACTGACTTTACAATATAAAACCTTCAACAGGGGCCTGTAATGAGGAAGAGGGAGGACTGCTATGTTGGAGGAATAAAAACAACAATGAGAATTTATTTATTATTTCTAGTTTTAGTGTCATATGATGGTAGGAATGCTGTTTCTAAACTGGCATAACACAAAAACTAAATAAAAAGTACTGGGTATTTGTCTTTTGGTTATTTTTTGACACTGGTTCTGCTACATTATCTGACTTACAGTACCAAAAACTCTGGTATGGCTAATACAGCAATTTCATCTTTTTTTTTACATTTTTGATAGTAGCTGTTCAGAATGAAAACAGCCCAGTGTTAAAACCACACAAGTCTATGGAGGAAGTCCAGTTTGAGCAAAGAGATACTGTTGAGACAGCATTTTACTACAAATCATCACAGAAACTATTTTATCTTTTTGTCGCAACAGTTGCAAGGCAAAGAGAAGAAATATTGTATTCATGTTGGAAAGAAATCTAGCAGCAATGTGCTCCACGCAGGGCTCGAGTCGGCCAGAACACGGCGCTACAGGAATGTAACCACTAAACAATTTCTTTTAATAAGTGCTCAACATTCATAACTAAATAAGCATCAAATCAAAACTGAAGAAATCGTCATGACATATTGACATAAATGTTGTCCAATCCTGATGTTAGTCAGAACTATGTGGCATCACCTTTTTCCAGTTGACTCCCGCCCACGCAGTAAGAACAGCTCAGACAAAGACAGAAAATACTGAAATTCTGTAAAATATCCAAAAGTATTGGCAGACAGTGTTTATTTATGTTGAACTCCATTACTTATAAAAAAAAGTTGATTGAGAAAATACGTTTTCAAGATCTTTAAATGTAAAAAAAAACAAAACAAAAACTTTGCCTCAATAAAATACTCTAAAACCTGAACTGATTTAAAAGGGGAACTATCTGATCAGAAAATAAGTGAACACGGTTACATTTCTAAAGGGTACTTACTCAGTCCAAAAAGTGTGTTTGACACCCAGCCCTACAAAATACGTGTGGCTTTTGACTTCCACAGTTCTATTTACCAAGCTAAAAATATAACTCCTGCCCTACAAACCTCCCCAAATTTTGGTTGTTAACCCCTCCAACATGGCAGCATGCCCTTTTCTAAGAGACCTCTGTTGTAAAAAAAAAAGAAAAAAAGAAAAATGAATTGGCATACATTACAGTTGAAATAGTATTCTTAATATAACACCTGTTATATACATATCTTTACATTAACATAAAATCCTCTATTTGTTTAACATGGAGGGTAGCATCGTGAAAAAGAGAGTAAATGATTAAGTGTCATTAAGTGTCAATCTTAGGCACATCAAGGCACATATCATACATTCATCCAGTGCATTGTGCTTTAAATGTTACTCCTACACATCATACAAAAGCTGAAGATAAAACCTGCTATGACAAGATAAAATGCCCATGCTGGATTAAATTTTTTTTCTCATATAAACAATAACATCATCAGCTAACAGCATGCAGGGTTACATATTCATATATTATGTGCGTTTACAGCATTGTCAGATCTCTCCCTTGCTCCTGACCACAAGCACAGAAATAAAAGAATAAGACCACTTCAAGCATAAGTTGTAAAAAATAAACATTTTGCTAACAGAACTTACTCAAACATATCCAACAATCCTGCTTTTATATATATATATATATATTAAAATGTATTTCTGTCTGTAAACGGCTGCAGTGACACAAGCAAAGGGAATAAATAATTAAAAAAATAAAGTAGCAGTGATTCGCTATAGTAACGATAAAGCTGGAGACCTTGTCATGTAAACCACAGCATCATCAGTAATTTGTTGGTAGTGCAATTTATGGAAAACACAGTAGACAGGATGATGTAATATTCCTCACACACTTATTCCAGATCAGCTTAAAAATAATAATGTTTCTGGGATAAGAACAGGCCTGAGAAACATATCAGAGTGCTTTAAAGACCATTAACATTACCTGACTAGTGCTCGTAACATGCGAAGATCAGAAATGCTGAAATGCTCGGTGAGGCTTTATTTTAGAGGTCCATCATTTATTAACTAGGTCACATGAAGTTTACTGGAAAGAACTTTTTAATCGCAAGTAAAATAGTTTTTCCTTGAAAGAACGGCTCCATTTAAACCAAGTAAATCATTCAGTATTGAATTATTCTTCATTCATAAGCCTAAATTTTGTGCCTTTTTGGATGTTAAGCTGCATCGTGACAGTAACATAGTTGCAAATTAAACCTGACAAACCTTCTGAAGCCAAAGAGGCATTTCCTAAAACATTGTAACTTAAGACAACAGCTTCCTAAAGTGGTACTTCAACATATTGGGAAGAACACATTTGCTTTCTTGCATAAAATCAGTGAGAAGATCGAGGGCATTCATGACTGTACGGTAAAATATGTTGCAACAACTAGCAGCCAAATAGCTTAGCTTAGCATAAAGACTGAAAACAGGTATCTTAAACAGGATCTCAACTCTGTGTAAAGACAACAAAATCCACCTACCAGCACTGCTAAAGCTCACTGTTAACGCAAGATCTATCACATTTGTTTAAACTGTAAAACGTACACATATGAATCTTTTCCGTAACTCTGAGCAAGAAAGTGGATCTTAAAGGTTCAGTGTGTAATATTTCTGAGGATCTAGTGACAGAAATGCAATTAATCTTTCTCTTCAACAAATGGATTATGCAGCAACAGTTTTTCAGGCTCACATTACAGCATGTGCTGCAGTGTTTGTGTTTTAGTGTTTGATCCGCATCCATCAACCTACGGATCAAGCTACGGAGACTTTTGCAATTCCCCAGACTCTCCAGGCAGAGGACATTTAGGGGAATCAAGTTTTCTGTCGGCTCTTTCAGAGGTGTGCCAGGCAGGCTACAGACTCGTTTAATGACGTTCAGACTTTTCAAAGTAAAAGCTCTCAATTCAACTCCAAACAAGATTCTCGTGGTTTTGTAGGCAAATCCACTAAAGAGGAAGTGATTCTGTGAGTAACTGCTGATGCCATGACTGAGATCTATTTTGAGCACCGGTATCAAAGTATTTACTTATTTTTTGCTGCTTTACATACTGTAATCTGACTGCGGGCCTGATATTATTGTTGGCGGCCAGTTTTGGCGAGGGTCCATAATCACAGAGAAAATGAATGTGTTTTCCTTGTCAATGTTTGTATAAACTGTATCTATTATGTGGTTTATAACTGACTGGTGCAGACAGTGACAGTGTTTCACACTCTTGGCTGACATTTACCATGTTATCTGTCAGTGGCCAAGTCGCAGTAACATATGGTTTTACTAAATAATTAAGTAAATATAATTTCTTCACTGGCCACTCGCTGCTGTCTCAAAAGAGACACATTTTGTTCTGTGTCAGCCACCGTAGCTGTTCTAGCTCTTTGAAAGGTTAGGGGGCAGAGGTAGACTGGACAGTTGGTTGCAATTTGACACTTCACCACTAGATGCCACTAAATCTTACACAATGAACCTTTAACCAACAGCTTAATATATTAATCTCTTCTGGCTGAAAGTACTTCTTACATATCTTACAAAAGGTTCAATTTGTGCTTTATAGTTATATTTGCCTCACGCAGCAGCTGACTGATCAAAGGTACGTTAAGCATACTTTTTAAACTTAATAATTTCAATTAAACAAGCTCTTAACTCCAAGCGTGTCTTCTTTAGAGGAAAGTGCGTAAAAAGTTCTTTCCAGAAACCTTTTGGGAATTATTAGGATGTAATGCACCTGTAGAATAAGGCATCACCAAATGCTCAGTTTCCACCTGAAAAAGCTGCCTCGCATTAAGGACTATGTTTCCTCAAACAATCGCTGTCGATTATGTGAAAAGTTAAAAAGGAGAGTTGGAGAAATTGCAAAGCTAATGTAATGATTAAAGTATCAAAGGGTTTGTTAAAAAGACACTATAAAACAGATCCATTGTGAACGTTGTGTGCTGTGTAAAACAGAGGCACCTTATGATTAGAAGCAATCAAAAGGCAGACAAACAGACAGATCTACTCTGACTTCATGAAAAACAAATCTCAGTCTCAATCATTAGATACTATTTCACCCAAAACACTCAGGAGTGATGCTGGTCTACACTTGATTTGGCTAAATTCATCCCGCCGCGTGCTTGATTGCATTATTGTCATTCAAATACCGCCATTTGCATGAGACCCTTTCGTTTTTTCATGTCATCACCACCTTTAAAAACGGACCGGTAACTGAAGGCTTTTTTGGCGGCCCTGAAATCCTGCTCGTCTCAGACTCCGCCCCCGCTGCGGTCCACCGTCACCGGCCCTCTCATATCAAGAGTTTCCTCCGCAGATTTCATCAGAATGGCCAGACGGCTGTCTGACACTTGTCCCTTCTTCACCGCGCTCATCAGCTACACAGGAAACGGGCAGAGAACATACAGTGTGTGTGATGACGGCGGGGAAAGGTTAACTTGTCAAACCATCAAAATAATTATCTGTGTGACGGCGAAAATATCCGCAACGCTTTAGAGCCGTCAGATCACCTCCATATCTCAGAGTTCATGAGGTAGAAAATTAAACCAACACTAACCGTGGTCTTTACGTGTTCAAGCTGAATTAGATGGGATTTTTTTCTACGTGGAAATGAAGCCATTTTATGCAGATTCTACTGTCCACTGACCTTGTGTTAAAACAACAACAATGTGTTGGTCCATCTGTCCACTGTCCACTGCCACTGTGGCACTTCAGCCCTAAACCTTTAAATTCTCACTGAAAATTAAAATCTTAAAAATAGCTCATAAAAACTGCAAAATGAATTAAAAAATGATATCTCTGTAAGACCATTGTACATTCTACGGTAAACGACTCCGTTGTTAAGGTGTCAGTATGCCTGGAACTACTTTGTACAATGTGTCGTTCGACAACATCCAAAGGCGAACGTGTTTACGACTGTTTACAGAGTTATAGAGTCAACCGTCATAGAGACAGACGGGGCGAGACGCGAGGAATCTGCACACATTTTCCTTGAATGCATTCATGCTGTTGCACTCGGTTAAAGTGAAAGTACTTGTGTTAAAAAATATGGTAAAAAATCTGTTGTTTAATAAGTTTTCTGACTTGAAATATCTTCTTACGGAATAATAATGACATAATAAAACCAGATGTATCAGACAGTACTGATTGGATTTTTGTCTTTTCAGTGGATTTGTTGAAAATTAGAAAAATATATATCACCACACTTATCTTACGTCAGGTTTTTAGTGCTTTAGTGCTAGTGCTTTCACACTTCTCAGATGCTTGTTAGTGTGTATTTTCCCTTTAGCCGGTCATCGTTGTTCACTAGACGACTTAAAAAAGTTGCTTGTCTTTTTGTTAGAGGTACAATGTGGAAGATTTGGACAGAAGTTTAAAACATGAATTAATATGATCAACAGGATGTGAAGAAGTAGCAGTTTTGACGTCATGCCAAAGATGTCTATGTATTATGTTGCTGAGACATCTACTGAAGTTTGCCTGCTAACCAGCTAGCTCCCGCCTGTCCCGTCAAGATGTGATAGCAGGTCACTGTAGGGTCCAGTCTGCGTCTCAGTCACATGAGAGGATGAGGAAGCGGAGCTGCCAAGAAGGCTTGTACAGCTGCGCGCTGTGGGTCATGTTCTGGCTAAGCGAGTGAACACATAGATGGCAAAGAAAAGAAGCGATATAAAAAGATATATGAACGAATGTTGGCGTGGCTTTCCACCGCTGGAGGCCGCTTTTGGCGAGAAAAAACGGATGCGGCTTCATGCTGCACTCGCAACGTTAATTCCAGCCTGGTAACATCAAAGATTAGAAGACAGCAGTGTTATTTTTGACTGTCTCTCAGAGTTTCAGCAGTTTGATCACTGCAATTAATAACTTTAAGGCGAGAGGAAGCTCCTTTAAGGTCGGCCTTGTAGGGTTTGACAGGGTTACAGTCTTTTCTCCCATCTGTGCTGCGTGTACACTACCTGTGCGTTGTCCCTAAGACGTCCAAGTGCAGATCAGGCACATACACAAGCAGAAACACATTCAGCATCATAATATCCATGATAGGCATGATTAAATGCTCATCTCGTTGTTTTTTTACTGACAGACCGCCGCAGATTTTTGTCACACGGGAGAACAAAAAAACATTCAAAGATTTATTGTCCAGCCATCAGGTTGTTTCCTCGGCCAGCAGCAAAGTCGGCACACTAATGAAGACTAAATAATCGACTGTCATCAAGCTCTCCTATAACGACTCTTTTCTGGACTCAAAGAAGAGAAAGTAATTTAGCAGCGGACAGACACGGGAGCCCCGGACACACTTCAGGCCTCATTACACGAGGCGCTGACAGAGATTCTCCTTTCTAATTAGCTCCATCTAGTCGAGTTAAGACTTCACACATTCTGTTTGCAGGAACGGATGTTCCCCTTCTCACGTCTCAGGTGGGCAATGGCTTTTTTTACCAACAGGGCAGGACAGTGTGTATTTGTCTGGGTAATCATTCTGAAAACGACAGACTATTTACAGCGTAAGACTATAACTTTAGATTTATAGGGATGGAAATACCTAACTCACGGCTGAAAATTTGGACTGTCCTTTAAGATGGAACATTCCAGTATAAAATACAACATACTAATATATTAAAATCCTTTTAAGCCAAATTTTGTGATCATTTCTAAAGCATGGCAGGCGACTGAAAGCAGATTAAAAACAGGTATATTGCCGTACACAAAGAAAATCTGAGAGGAAAAGACTGTAAAATAGGCGGCAAAATGTGCGTGTAATGGATCGCGTTCCCCTGGGCTTCTATTATCCAGCCTTCATGTCCTCAGTCCTGTTTGTTCTGCTGGTACTGACAGGTGTTAGGCATTAATGGGCCCTCTCATCCGTCGCAGCCACACCACAGTGCATCTGTGCACTCAGGATACATTTTACTTTTACTTTCAGTTAGTCTTGAGTCCTATTTTCTTAGAACAAGTGAAAGAATTTGCCAGTGCAGTAAGACTTGCGAAATAAACTAATTCAGTCCTTGAACATTCCTGAAATCCTTATATCGGAAACATGTTGAAATAATTCCCCATATTTTTTTAATTGTTTTTTTTAAATCTGGTTTTAGGACTTAATTACAGACTGAACAAGAATGCAAATAATATATTCTTTAATATTTGTAATCTAATTGTCTTCTGTGGACCACAGGAAGAGTAGCTGGCTATGTTCTGCAGTGCTAAAGGATGAGTGGAGTGAGACAGTACCTTGTTTCCATTGTCTTCTCTTTTTCATATCTAACATTTAACTCCACTTCTAAATTATAGATATAGATAATAGTCTTCCTCTGTCAGCTTATTGAGCATTAATACCTAAAACTACTTTTTTATTTTATTTATTTATTTATAGCCGAAATTCTAATTTTCTATGCATTTCCAAAAACTGGAGAGGCGATTAAAGGAATCATATTTCTGCATGTTTCCTACCTGCAGGAATTCATCAATTTCAACTTGTCCGTTCTTGTTGAGGTCCACCTCATTAAGGATTTCATGGAGCGCGTTTTCATCAATGTGGACATTGATGCTCTGCAGAGAAGAAAAACAAGAGCAGGGATCAATAAGATATAATGAAGACAAGTGTGTATGAAAGACTAACAGAAAGACAGAGACTAAGGCAGAAGCAAAGAAAAGAAAAGAGAGAAGAAGGGATGAAAGACGCCTCACTTCCAAAACTTGCTGGACGTCAACTGTGGTGATGAAGCCTTTGTTCTCGCTGTCAAACTTATGGAAACGTTTCTTGTATCTGTAACACACACGAGCATTTATTAAAAACGCGTAGATGAAGAATATGATGAATATGAGCGTGTAAAAGACAGATTTGTTAGGGATAGATCTGAGTAAAATAAAACTTTATAGTAGAGGGAACAAACAGGATTTTAAAATGTAAAAAGTCTAACAGAAACAAAAAGCTCGGTGATTACAATGTTTTTTAAAAGGAAGTGGAATAATTACCTGACTACTTCCTGGTAGTCCAAGTTGATCTCAGACGTCCTGGTCAGCTGCTCTGAACGAGACCTGTATCCCATCTCGTGGTACAGAAACTTCCTAGCTGCTTCGAGCTCCGCCTGAAAGAAACAGATGGATCAAGAGATCTGAGGACGGCACAATGTGATCAGACTCAACCTCACTGTTCAGGTCGTTTTCTCTTTAAATCATAGAAAACATAACCAAAAGCATTTCCACAGTAAAAAAAACAAACTATGATGTAACGATGCACACAGTTATCGTTTTAAATCTTGGTTGTGGGCTAAACTACAGTATCTACATGTGGATTTTAATTGACTCTGAGTTGTCACTTTTAGTTTTTATTTAGGCTGTAATGATTATTTTTATTTCATTTTCTAAATAAATCAATTAATAATCTCTGACGTGTCTAAAAGGAAGTAGAAAACAGCTTCTCAGAATTCACGGTGATATATTGAAATATTATCTTAGCAGTTTTTCTTAAGCAATTCAAAAAGGAAATAATAAACAGGTGACTGGAAAGGACAGCTATTATAAAAACATTTCCTAAAAACCAGAACATGTATTCAGCGTATTCCCAATACAGACAGCCTTGTTTATGGGTTTTACAGTGCTGCTGGAAGACTTCCTGTACCAGTTTACAATAACAGCTTCAAATAGTTGGGAGTTCAGTTTTCATGCACACATATCATTTCATCTCTTCCATACAAGCAGAGCCTCTCCTCTAAAGGGATAAAGGGTGTGGACCTTTCCATTGTGTACTGGTCGCAAAAAGAAACACTGCCAGGGATTCAAGCGTTATGTCAACTCAGTAGGTTTTCTGGGGAAGGGAAAAATATTACACATGCTAATGAGATAAATGGGTAAAACAGGAAAAAAGGTGCATTTATATCACCTTTAGGCTACATTTTCTCCACAAAATGTGATTATAAAACAAACTGTACCGTCTTCCTCTCCTGACTCCAGTCCAGCTCTTTGCCCATGATCTGCACGATGCGAGGGAGGGCTTCATCAGCCGCCTGCACGTTCAGGAAGCCCAAGCGTGTTCGGCGGGCGATAACGTCAATGGCGGTGCAGGCGTACTCCTTAATGGCATACAGCACCTGAGAAAGAAGACTCACATCAGACAAAACCCGGAGCATTTCATCCTTGAGACTATTCAGTTTGAGCATTTAATGCCACTTTACCTCGCTCTCGATGTAAGGGAATTCAGACACCAATCTTTTCCCCACGATTGGCCATCTTTGCCCAGTGACCTGAGCCATCTTGGCCACGTCGAACGCCTTTCCTCCGTACGTTGAGGCAAGGTGCTGAGCAACCTGTGCACCGAGACAAAGGTACAAAATACAGTATGAAAGAATGAAAGATGGAAACAAAGAAAAAAAGAAAGACATGCAGTTTGCAGAAACAGCCGGTGCAGTAAGTATTTACCGTCAGTTACAGTACTTTACTTCAGAGTACTACAGCAACAGTAACTTTTACTACATTTTTTGAAATTTACTTTAACCTTTAGGGAGACAGACAGAGGAACTGTATTACACAGCCCACGCCCACATTTGTAATGAGCGTGCCTGTTGTTGTTTACAGCATTATCCGTTATTTAAATCGATCCCCAGTCAAAGTGCGTCAAGATCTCTGCATATTGTTCTCAATCGATTTCTGTTGAATCGGAACAAGGGCTGCACCTAACGGTTCTTATCATTGTTGATTAGTCTGCTGATTATTTTCTTAATCAAACCATTATTCATTTGGTCTTTAAAATGTCGGAAAATGACCATCACAGTCCAAAACCCAAAGATATTCAATTTTAACGTCAACTAAAACAAAGAAAACCAGCCAGTCCTCACGTTTGTGAAGCTGGAAGTCATGGTTAGCATTTCTGCCCGAAACATGATTCAAACTATTCAAAAATAAATGTTCTACTGATTGACTTATTATTAATCAACTTTCTTTTCAGATCTACACTGCAAACTACAAAAACAGTTACAAATCTGGTTTGCCTTAACATTCTTGGGACTTGGGACTGGATTACTGTGCGTGTATGTGTAGTCTAAATTATATTAATCATTAACAATTTAACATAGGCAGCAGTGCAACCTTTTATTAATTTTTCAAAGAAAGCACTCTGGTCACTAAAAAATTTTTTTCTGCTTACACAATATGAACTCACAGCTTAGACAGGGTAGATCGCAGTGGCAGCTGCTGGTATTCACATGATCGATTTCACCTCTTTGGAGTTAAGTGATGAGGGTTTGCGCCACTTCGTCAATGAGGTGTCACATGTTTACAGAACGCAAGACGGCTATTTGCTATTCAGATCGCTGGCTCTCCGATCATGTGAAAGGGCAAACGCTGTCCAAATATCAACAGTGACCTTTTAGGAATATTCGAGAGAACACCAGAGCCGGTGCAGAACGCCTCTAATGAGGAGTAAGTATACTGCAGGTACTCTGTACAGGAGTGCTTTTTCTTCATGAAATAATGTCCTATTGGATTTAATGAAAACGCACAGCCTAATTATTGGAAAGATGGCGTGTAGCTGATGTAAATCAATGCGCCCTTACTTAATGCCATTGATAAATTGTACAGCACACAGTGCATTTCAACATGTGTCCAGTCTTTTGTGTAGCAGAAATGTCAGCATTGTTACAGCAGCGGCTTTAATGTCACTGCTGCTGGTGAAGAAGACAGTGAATATGTGTGCTCTTCCAGCTTTGTTTGGAGATGAATGTGTGTCTGGTCCTGCATGCAGTAGATAGTTAAAGGTCTATTTTCTTTCTTTTCTACGCCTCGCCATACTGAGGCGTTTAAAAGAAATAGTTCAACATTTAAAAATAAAGTTCACACATTGTGTCTTAAACAGGATTGTAACAGTTGACAATTTGTGGGGTTTCATGGAGAAGGGAGCTCTTATTGTTTATTGCCACACCGAGTTTAATCCAACAGTGACTGTACGGAGACTAAAAGCTAAACCTGCGCTGGCCGACCGTACAGCATCTGGAGATCCACGCTCCTTACAAAGACCATAAAAAGGTGCAGGGCGGAGAGATCCAGAAAATAACTCCTAAAATCCTTCTGTTGTTATTATTTAGATATTTAGATAGATAATAACACTTTCTCGCTGAATGAAAGTGTGCACTTCTAAATGTTGAAATATTTCTTTAAAGAATGGGATTTTGGATGTTTTTAGTGTAAATCAGCTCAGTGATAAGCTTGAAAGGCAAAGAAGAAATTGATGCTACAAATATAAATAAAACTTTATACAGAAACCATTCGGGACTAGTTTAAGCAGGAAGTTTAGGAGCTTGCCGGAGATAATTTGTATTAACAAAAGAGAAGAGAATTAATTTGTTCCTCACAAAATGGAAGGTGAAACTATGATGACTATTCTAAAATATATTCGTAGGTTTTAAAAATCTGGACAAATAAGGTTTAAGTCAGGTTCAGAGACATAAAAACTGACCTGACTGATCTAAAACAGAGTTTTCTATCTCCTCATTTTACACATGTTTTTCAACAAGGTTCCATCTGATGTTACTGACAGAACAATGGCGGTTCTGTGGCTCTAGCCACTCATGTTTACCTCAACTAGTCAAATTATAGTTCTCATAATGAGTTTTTAAAATTACTCCACGAAAACCAAATGTGTATTCTAATGCAACCTAGCGCTGTTTATAATGCAAAATGTGTTTTACCTCATTCTCCAGTCCGTAGTCCTGCACCAGGCGGATGTAGAGGGTCGGCGTCCAGCCCTTGCCTCCCTCCAGCATCAGACCCGCAGTCTTGCAGGGTCCGGCTGAGAGGTTATGGGTTTTGATCGCTGCGTCCAGAGTCTCCTCAGCCATGGACCTGTAGGTGGTCCACTTCCCACCTGGACACACAAAATGTGCACCTTAATATGGTTAACACAAAGCTTTGGTGCAGTAGTTTCACTAAGCGAGTCCTAAAGGCCAACTGACCGGCGATGGTGACCAGTCCGCTGTCGCTGATGCTGACGATGTGGTTTCTGCAGATGGACTGAGTGTCTTTGGAGTCGGGGTCGGTCACCAGAGGACGGATGCCGCTCCACGCTGCCAACACGTCTCCTCGGCGCACTGCAGACGACACCAACACAGTCGTATTTCAACCAAGAAACTTCACTTTGAATCAGTGCTAAATGTCGTACCGATAAGAAGATACCCAATTCTGGGTTAAAACCATATCAACGGCTAAAGGTTTTACTTTCTGTACAAACACAAGGACTTCTGTAGACCATTTTAAATTGACTGTAAAAATTATTGATCCATATTTATGCTTCACAAGAACAATGGTGGTTCTTGGAATACATTAATATTGGGCCCATTACAATCCTAGTTTGTGGCTTACGGTCACGTTATACTTCTTCTTATTGTTCAAACTTTATATTATTTCCTGTAATTGTTCCTTGAGCTCCTATCGCACCCTCGCTGTGTAAGAAGGGGTTTGGTTTTATTAGGCATAAAATACAAACTCAATACATAATATTGGTCTGTGGCCCCTAAGCCATTGTGTGTGGTGTTTCTGTTTGCTTTTAGACTCGCTGTTCCAAACGTTCTGCCAGGTCCTACGCTGCAAGAAGATATGTTCTATGTTGTAGGATTATTTTCTGGAGAATAAGCAGTTAGCAAGGCCAGCTATTAAGAGCTGATATCCTCACGTCAGGTCCGGGCCAGGCTCTGTTCCAGGCTCTGTTCCAGGCTCTGTTCCACCAGCTTTTGTGACTTAAAGCAATCTATCAATCAGCTTTTCTGTCATCTGTCATTATGACATAAGGTTTACTCTTTATTCTAAGACAAATCAGCATCAGCTGATACTAGAAATGGAAACCTTCTTTTTACCTACCGTTAACAAAGTTAAACGATTACTTTGTTAAAGTTTACAAAATAAAACTATCTCAGCTGTTTAAAAATGTCCCCTGCGTTTGCTCCTCTCTGTCCAAGTTATTGTCTTATTACTCATCTCTGTGTGGGAACTGGTGTTTGTTAAAGTCCACAAAAAGAATCGAAATATTAATGATATTTAATCTTGTTTTTTTAACCTACACACGTAGTGAGCCACACGACATACTGTCCTGTCCAAGGCTGGCTTTTTAGTTGTTTGAATTATTACAAACGTCAGTGGAACTTGAGCTTTTCTTAAATCTGGAAATTCCCATTTCACGTCGGCTCTTTGCAGACGCGTAAACAAACCACACTGTTTGATTGACAGGTGATCTCTGTGAAGTACAGCCCTGGAACACCACAGCAATGGCAGAAAATAAAAACAATGTTAAAGAAAAGCCTTACCTTCTACATCAGGGCTGAGGTAGTTGCGGACCTCACTCAGGATGAAGTTGATGTCGTCCTCCCCCGGGATTGGATGGGCCGTCACGTTGGTGGGAGTGTCGGTTGTCCCGGCGATGGTCATCTTCTCCCAGGGCAGGAAGAAGATGACACGTCCGTCGCTTGTCGCCGGATCGAGCAGACCCATGTTGTCAGGGCTGTAAGCCAGAAAATACAGGAAGAGGGGTCATTATTATCACAAGTACAAGTAGCAGAAGAAGAAGCAGAGGTAGCCGTGGTAGTAGCATAAGTGACAGATTAGTTATGTCCATTTTGCTCTTTCTGTACTGTTACAATTTCATTTTCCCATCTAATAGATGATTTATCTGTAACTTCATGAATCTCATTTAGTAAGAGGAAAATAAATGATGGTTTGGAAGAAGAGGCGAGGAGGAAACAATGGAAGGCAGCTGAAAAAGTGTGAAGAAGAGTAGGAAGTGTCGAGGAGAGGAAAAGAAAGAAAAGAGGTGGCACCAAAAAATGTGGGAATGAGAAGAAGTGAGGAGACAAATTAAGGAGCTAGAGTACAGTAGAGAAGAAAAGACGCACAAATGGAAAAACACAGATATGGAGAAGGACGAGGAGGCGGGGAGGGGGCAGATAGCGGCGGGAGGGAGACGAGAGAAAAGGGAGGAAGAGAATTAGGTGGTTGGCATTTCTGCCGCTGTTCAAAGGGCTCACGCTCCCTCGGGTTTCGCTCAATAAGCTTGGCTGAACTTTAAAACACCCTGACTTCAACAAAACCACTCTATTGCTCTGCTGTATCTTAACCAGAGAAGATTGTCCCATGCATGCAGGTATAGGTCAGATAATAGTTTAGCCAGCAGTATTTACACACAAGAATGAGAAAACACTCTTTATGCATTTGAAATACCAAAAACCTGATGAGAGGTAAAAAAACAAACATCAAACACGTCCACACTTTCAATAAAAACGAATGAGTATTTTAAAAGATATACCGTGAGTAAGTGTGTTTGCTGTATGTATGACAGTGTTATGTAGCACCTGTAGTAACCGGGGATGACGATGTGAACGCCAGCGCTGGGCTGGCAGATGTTTTTGGTCTCCTGGTTGTCCATCTTCCTCAGTGAGTCTGTGAACGGTCCGGTGGCGTTGATCACACATTTGGCCTTCACATCAAATTCCTGTCCTGTGAGGAAAAAAACATCGTATTAAAAAGACAGAAAGCTCAACAGCCTTTTCATTGACGCAGTTTGGAGGATGAGAGAAA
The DNA here is from genome assembly GCA_029875015.1 of Lepomis gibbosus. NCBI lineage: Eukaryota > Metazoa > Chordata > Actinopteri > Centrarchiformes > Centrarchidae > Lepomis > Lepomis gibbosus. The sequence goes on along the minus strand of JAPMOB010223031.1, from coordinate 28,921 downwards.
GTGTGAGCAAAAAAGCACACCTTTAACTTTTAACAGAAAACGTACTGAAAAAGTACTGAAGTGGCACAGCACAGCTAAATTATACACAGTGTTGAGCCTACTTCCCTTCATGACCAAACTCAAACTGTTCTCTTTTCAGAGCTTTTTAGAAAATTCGGTCAAATGATTTTAGTATTTTCTGCAAAACAGCAGCTTTAATTTTCCTCTCCCTCTTAAAATGGCAGATGCAATGGAACAGTGGATAAGACACATTCCTCTGATGTCGAACACCCTGGTTCAATTCCCACTGTGACATATTACCCACTGTGTCCCTGAGCAAGACACCTAACCCCTAGTTGCCCCGGCGGCGTGCGACTTGTGACATTTATAGCAATTGTAAGTCACTTTGGATAAAAGCGTCAGCTAAATTAGTAATTATTATTATTATTAGAAAATAAAACAGCAGCATCACATGACTTTTAAATAAGCTAAACTTACATTACAGTTTACGTTAAACACCAACAAGATAGAAGAAAGAAGGAATAACAGCTTCTATTTGACTCGTTCTAATGAATGTTTAAACCTTTACACACGGGACAGTCTTTAAAACAAACTGCAAGCCTCACCTGTGATAACGTCCCTGCAGTGGGCACCACACACCTTCTCCTTGCCCGTCTGTGGGTCTTTAGTTTTCAGCAGGTGGACCACCTCGGTGTAGTTGGCCATGGCGGCGCCGTAGCGGGCGGCAGTGAGGCCGATGGCCAGGTTCATACGGGCGTCATTGTGCTGTCCTGAAGGAGACGAAGAGAAGAAGAGTGTGAGAAAGATGGAGGTTTTCAGCTGGATCTCTGACCCACACTGACATAAAGTAGACAAAGTTCAACTTAAAAACAGTTGTGGACACACAACAAGTATAAAAAGGAAGAAAGGAAGCCAGGATAACTTTAAAATGACACATATGCAGCACAGACTTTATTCCTGAATCATTATCACTATAATAGCAGCATAACAGGGTTCTGAATCTCTTAATGTGATGAAATTCTTATGCACTCTGTATGTAAGGCCAGACACCTCTTTCATTAAGCAAACTGGCAGTCCCAGTACACAATTTGTATCACATGAGCTTTGATTTATTTGATTCCAGCCCTAATTTTACTAAATTATTTAGATAATTACCCATTTAGCACCTCGGGATGAGTGCAAATCAGCATCTGCTGTTTTATTACAACATTTTTAGATATTTTTGTATATTGTAAACACATATTTGTAATTCCTTCACTTGATATTGATATGTAATTCTATAATTAAATTAACTATGTCATTGTGTTAAAGGATCACATGTTCAATACTATTATTTATAATGTGAAACGCTGGTTGCCCCGGCCTTTCTGTGTGGAGTTTGCATGTTCTCCCAATGTCCGCGTGGGTTCTCTCCGGGTACTCCGGCTTCCTCCCACCATCCAAAGACAGGTGACCCTAAATTGTCTAGGTTGACTGGTGACCATAAATTGTCCTTAGGTGTGGGTGTGATTGGTTGTTTGTCTATGTGTGGCCCTGTGATGGACTGGCAACCTGTCCAGGGTGTACCCCGCATTTCGCCTGATGTCAGCTGGGATTGGCTCCAGCCCCCCGTGACCCTGTGATCAGGATAAGCGGTTGACGATGGATGGATAATGGGAACAACCCATAATAATAAAACGATAGAACAAGAGCTGGGAGAGGAACCATGCTGGCCCAGCTTGGACTTAATTCTGCTACTAAAGGTCTGGTCTGGACAAAATGGGACTCACGTTGACCAAGCAACGGAATTCAGAGACTGTTATGTTCACATTATTACCGAGACCTGCACCATGAAAATTCCAGATCAAGCACTCGGCAGGTGATCCATGTTCCGAGATGAGAGTAGGTCGACTTTTACATCGATGATGCGTAGCGCTCAAACTCAGTCAAGATGGACTCTGTTTCCCAAATGTCAGACTGTTTATTGTGAAGATGAAACCATCATGTACTTGGTGTATACATGTAGGTATACATTTACATAAATAACTGTTTATATTGTTTTATTTTATATGTTTTTAATATACAATTAATTATAGGTTGTGTGTATGGCATGATCAGACTACAAATTTCATTTCAGCCTTGTGCTGTCTAATGACAAATAAACAACCTTGTCTCACATTGTTTCTATTCACAGTTTTACATTATGATGCCACTTCCTGGTTTCTCTATATTTCTAGAGACACACGAGCATAAACTTGAAACGTCTATCTGTCCACATTCTTAGCATATTACATATTCTCATGTTTCTGCATTAGAAAGTGTATTATGTGTGTATCATGGCGGAGCCGTTTGGGAAGTCTTATTCCACTGTTTCCCATGGATTCCTTCGTGCGCAGCTTACCAGAGCTTCAGTGTCAACATATTTGCTACAGAGACTCACACTCACAACACCCTGTTCATTTGCATACGCTAACTCTCAGCTATTTTATTTTATTCCCAAATTTTTATTTTTTATCCCAAATACATTTGAGACCAAATGATTTTTGTCTCAAATGTAAATTTAAATGTTGACTCATAAGCTGAAACAGAAATGAAGGTGATTTGTGGTCAAATAAGAGGAAGGGCTCATTGATGACTTGCTTTTAAAAATCTCTTTTGTCCCTTACCTTAAATGCTCCGTTTTCTGTGTGGGCTTGCTGCTTTTTTGCATGAGAAGTGTATACATGCCTGTTGTACTTACAGAGGCTTTAACATACTGTAGTTTCATTTCCCAGAGCCGCATAAACAAATATACCACCGAACCAATTCAAAATAAGGCATTGGGCCTACACATTTCTTGTCATGTGTTTGTGAGAATACGAGAGCCTCCGCTGTTGTTGGTGGCCGCAGAAGCAGCAGTAACCAAGACAGCGGGAGAAATAGCTGTTGCTCAGCCAGTCCGACCGTCTACGACGCTCCTCTGCGCTCTACACCGCCGGGAGAGAAGGTCAGATTTCGAAATGTCACCGGCGTGATTGTTCCAGACGGCATAATTGGAGAAAAGACGCCCCACCCCTCCACCATCCCGGCCCCGTCCCCCCTCAGAGCAGATGATGGCGTGGGGGGTGGAAATCAAACATATGCTGCTTTGCACCAAGAATATGCTTCTTGCAGCCTGCAGTAAATCCAGCTACATGTGGCCGCTTCCATTGTACATCTGGAGAGTAAAATGCTGTTTGTTTTGGTTTTAATAAAGCTACTCAATATTCACAGTGCATTAGCTATAAGGAATTGCTGCTAAAACACGGATTTTGGTGATTTTTTTTTTCAAAATAGACTAAAATGAGAGTCAAATTACTAAAGCTGCACTAAATTGAACTAAACTGTTAAGTTACATCCTTAAGAAAGCAGCATACCTGTTATTTTTTGCAACCAATCTCACTGTAGCAGCATGCATATTTTGATAGATATCTCATTTTGTCTAACTGTGGAATAAATAAGAGCCCTTAAAAGCCTCTTTAAGGAACATCGGTTCTCAAAAAATGTCAGGTTGTTGTCATTAGACATGACGAGCTGCTACTCAGTGAGGCCTACAGTAACAGACAAATCACCCGCGGACACAAAGATGTTATTTTCGGCGGCGGAGAGAAAAGGATGCCCGCGGCACTCAGCTCCTCACACTCAGCTGGACACTCAGCATATGTCTGGTTCTCCTCCGTACCCATCCAGGGAACACGCAACCTTTACAGCCACGGGGAAGAGAGGGCATCCTACCAGCCTGTCAACACATTTTGTTAGGCACCAGTGGAGATGTGAGGGCCACGGGGCAAGATTTATATCTGAGGCCTATTTTAGGGTGAAATCTTCTATCATGTGTTTGGCTTGATCATTCAGTTTCTATAATATTTATAGTTAATTCAGAACCAGAACTAGTTTAAGAGTTTTCAAGTTATTAGCTTTTTTAATTTGCCTTTATGAAATCCTTTATGTTCAAAGTGCTCTTTGATGTTGAGCTAACATCTGTCAGTCAGAGGAGTTTTCTACCTGACTGAGGCAACGTAAAAGCTTTAACAAACATGGCACAGTACTGGTCTAATAATACAATCCCACTACCCAAACACTGGTTCCCAACATTTTTGCCTTGTGTCCCCTTTTGAACTCTTTGGTTTTTACGCTCGGTTCAGCCTGGCCATATTATTTTCAGAATAGCTTTGGCTACTTAGAAATGCAAAAAAGTATTTTTTATAAAAATAATAATAGTATTTCATTTTTTTTCTGTATATCTGTGGGTTTTGAACACAGGGCAAATATCTATATGTGAATGTAAAGAGGAGAATGTTACGATGGAACAGTGACACATGCCTTTGGTGTGAGAGATCAGGTTTCGATTCTCACTGCTAAACATCCACCAATGTGTCCCTGAGCAACGCCTAGTTGCTCAAGATTCATCTTATCTTAACATATTGCTTATCTCATACACGGCCCTACAAGCTCCTGCCCCTTCAGACATTTAACTTTTACATCCCTGTTCCACCAGGTCACTCAGATCTTATTTATACCCAGCAACCTCTGCAGATCAAAGGGTAGGGCTGCACTATTTGGAGAAAAAGTCATATAGCAATTATTGTGGATAATATTGATATTCGATTTACGATGGAACAAAAGGTACATGGTAAATATTCAGCCGTCCACTGCAGAGACACTATTCACATGAGGAGGAAGTGTATTAGTATACAATTATCACATTAAATAAAGAGTATAATGTTCAGTGAATAGTGGCCTATTCTGTTAGTATAACGTTATTATATCCAGTTACAGCTGTTTCATTTCTGTGGGTTGTTTTTTAAAATTTAATCCTCGTGCAAGCAAAAGGCTGTGAATTGGTCTTTAATTTGTTAATGCTCAGTACTAACTTGTCAATAATCACATTATCATTGATATTCTCATATATTGTTCAACACTGTAAAGTGCGGTGTAGACTGTGATCGGTCGGTTGATGAAAAGAAAGACTAACAAGCAAATGCCCTTTTGCCGTACATGCTGGAACAGTGCCCCCCCCCACACACACACACACACACACACCCTTGTGTAAGATCAGCAGAATGTATAAACTGCTTTAAAAAACTTCAATAAACCCAATTTTACCAACTTGCCGTCTCTGCAACAGGGCTGTAATGTAAAATAAAATGTTTTCTGTATACTGCTGTATAAGGTACAGGGCTGAAACAATTCATGATTAAATCCAGGGCTGGACGATATGGCCAAAAATGTTATCACAATAAAAAGTTTCATATCTTATCTTTCGATATCGATAATTATCACGAAAGGTATCAGATCGATTTTGCTCCTCAGTGAAGGTTGAAGAAGCCTGATGGTTAATTGTGGGTTAAACTCTTCTTTACACGACAAATATTTGATCCCAAACAGTGGATCACTTCACAAAACTGAGGGAGAACATTCAAAATATTTATGATAAAATCTTTTTCAACAAATACGCACAATTAAAATTAAGTAAAAGCTTTTTCTTCTGTCCTTTCTCCTCAACAAAATAAACATCTTGGTAAAAAATTCAGTCCTAATTCGTGTGTGATTCAAGTGAATCAAATCAACATTTATTGAATATTTATTGAACATTTGTTATATTGTTATTGAAAAAAATTATATTGCGATTATATTGCAATTATTGTTATAGTTTTATTATCCAGCCTTTGTTAAATCGGTTAATTTGTTTAATAAAAAGCATCGACATAACAATATAGTGCACAGTGCTTCACACAGACATTTATTACTGTCGCACACTTACTTGTGTGAACACGACATGATTGTGATGACGCTGTTTGTAAAGTGGAGGAAAAGAGAGAAAATAGCGAGGGACAAAGAAGGAAGTGTCCAAAGTCTGGGATTATTTCAAGCTAAAAGAAAACAACTCTGTAATGTTGCCGTCCGTCCACCGTAAAACAAAAGTTATGTCGCCTAACACAACAGCACGACGGCACCTGATCAGAGAGCGCCCACTCTATCATCAAGCGGAGCAGACCGCAGACAAGGTAGGGGTGGGGGGAAAAATCGATACAGCATAATATCGTGATATTACTTTTATCACTTTTCAAAGATTGACACACCATTATTTTCCCGACGATATCGAGTAAGACGATATTGAGTAATTTCGAACACAAAATAAATGTTTCACAGGGTTTTAAGACTCTTTATGTAATGACACCACAGAAAAGCTGCTGTTATATAATGTTCTTATGGCTCATACTAACTTTCACGGCTAACTGATCCAATTAATTAACGTTGGAAAAGAACAAGAAGGAAAACAGTGGTTAAGGGCAATAGCAACAGTGACTCAGAAAATAAAGAGATAAGTAACGTCTGCCTTTTTAGATTACTGTCCACACCGGTGTGGACGATATTCTGAAAATAATATGGCCTGGCTGACCAAAGCAAAAAAGGTTTCTGTGGGCATAAAACAAAACATTACTGAGCCATGACTCACCGTCATAGTAGACGATGGCTCCCACCAGCTTGTCCTTCTTCAGCATGGGAAAAAGTTCCAAGGCCTTGCTCTTACTGAGGACGTAGCTGCTCTTCAGGCACTGGATCCCAGCGACCAGGTCGTACATCTTTATCCCTGCCCAGTAGTAAGGTAACTGCCACCATCTTGGAAATGAAAAACAGTGATTAAAGTAAATAGTGATAATTTTCATTAGTTAGAATAGTTATAATTTTTACCCATCTAAGGGCCTCCCCTGAATAAACAGTACTAAATTGCATGTGTATTCTAAAATATTGCATGTGCAATTTTAGTGCCTGTTATGGGTGATTTACTATGAATTATTGCGTAGATGACAACAGGAGCGACCACAATAGAGGTGGGAGTATTTAAATGAGGGTTTTGCTTGTTTTAATGGTTTCCGCCATGGAGAGTCTGGAGGGAAAGCAGCCACTGCGTATAAACCTTGGCTTGTTTCATTCAGTGCGTCCTGAGGATGTGGAAATCGAATGTACCTGCTCATCCTGCCTGAGATTGGACTAAGTACTTGAGACAGCACACCTGAAAAACTGCATTGAGAAAACCCAGCAGAAACAGATACAGTATGCTGGAATGACCCAGACGTGAGGAAATGCCAGCAGGTCGTGCTTCATCCAACCAGAGGGAACAATCACCGACAGTCTGAACCGTGCCCGGTTGCTCCGCAATCTCCTGTCCCTGTCCCTGTACGCCCCAACGTCCCAATCCCTCTTAGATAATTACAATGGGTTGTGTCACTATTATGACGGGTGATCGTTCCCTCTAGCTGGATGAATTTTACGCGTGATCCATGCACTGCTGCAGCTCACACTTGGGCAAACTACTTTCTCTTCTCCCTTCTCTGCAATCCAGACGTCAACCACGGCCTGACCACCGCGACTGCCACATCTTCCTTTATCTTCATCTTGATACTTATGTTACAGAGACACACTTGCACATTTAAACAGTTATGTTTAGTTCACTCTTTTGTTAAATAAATAACTTTTATGCTGCCTAGTTCCGTCTTTTGTCATGACCCTTGAGCCAGGTTGTGACATCTTGAATAAATAAATTAAAATAATTGTATTTCTATATATTGGATATAGAATAATATTATAAAATATTGTTAAATTCTCTATGTTTTCTATAATTACAGCTGTGTCTCCTTCTTGCAACGATAACAGCAGCTATCTCTGTGCAACACTTGGCGGTTTGCAACTTCCTTTCAAACGTATTAAATACAATTGCTGTCACATGATGCTTGATGTATCACATTGCGTGTAGTAAATAAATATATTTGCATGTTACCCTCCCATTACTTTGCACAATAAAACTGAAACTCGCAAAATTTCATATTGATTAAGGCAAAAGTAGTAAATGAACAACAGGTGCTATCTTGCACTTTTGAAAGACGTCATTCTGCGTGCACACCGTTAAGTAGATCAGCTTACGTGTTAATTTGCCGGTGATGTCAAGTCACACGTTTTTACTCAAACAAACCTTTAGTAAATCTGGCCCTAAGGCTTCAAAATATTCAAACACTAGATTTCATTTTCCATACAGATGAAAAATTAAATAAAAACTCACACCATGCTAATAGATTATACCAATTATCATGTTATCATATTATGCTATTTTCCCCACATTGTATGTGCCTGACACGTACTTGTAAACAGGGAGCATGATGGGTAGAGGCGCAGATAGGTGAGGTGCAATCTCCAGGAGGTTGGCTCGCTCGTGGAGGGCCTCTTTCACCATCATGTACTGTTCCAGTAGAGAGGATAACAAGGTGAGCACAAAGAAGAGCAACGCATCTGGATGAAAATGAAAAAAAAGAGGATAAGAAGGAACCTGTTCATAGTCTAACTGCATGATGGCCTTCTGGAGATAGCGGACTCCACCGTGGAGTAGCTTGGTACTCCGACTGCTTGTCCCTGAAGAGAAATCGCTTCTCTCTACAAGAGCAGTCTTGAGGTCTGGGGAAAAAATGACAAAGGACACTTACAGAGCTTGAAACCTGTTACATCCCAAAAGAAGTGGGGCACTTCAGAGTGAGCTTACTGCGTGTGACAGCGTCTAAGGCACATCCTACACCCGTGGCCCCCCCTCCGACCACCAGAACGTCAAACTCCTCAGTGTTCTGCAGCGCCGTGAGCTGGGCCTGCCGAGAGGGAAGCTCGTCCGCATAGGGAACCTTCAGCTCTGCTTCTGCCGCCACATGGGCTAACCGAGCCTGGATGTGACACAAACACAAACACAATGAGCACAATGAATTTAAGATTCGTTTGTGTTCGCTAAACTAAACAAAACTATAAGTTTCTGGGTTAAATTCTATTAAAGCTTTATGTTAAATTCTTTATAAATATTTAAAAACACAACAAAACACAGCAACACTTTCCTTGAGGTGCATTTGAAACATTATAAGCATTCCCAAAGTAATGTGTTCATGCATTATTCTTACATTCCAAGCGCCTCATAAAATGCTGTGTGACATAATGCATAATGACTTGCAATCATTTTAATACATTATGGATTTGGTGTGATTACTGTATGCTTGCTTATAATATGCATCGTCGTGCTGTAATGGATGGAATATAATGTATGTGCGGAAGCATGCATTTATTACTGTGATTACGGGAGTGATGGGAAGCCCGCTGTATTGATCGGTGCCTCAAACGTGGCAGCAACTGTCATCTCAGTTATGCATCAGGTCTGAGTGACTTTCAAGAAATCACCACGCAGATATTAACATTCCTAAATTGTCTGAAAAGATAGTTGATAATATAACCAGACTGATGTTAATTTTTTTTAAGTTGATCCCTAAAGATGGGGATTTGAAGATAATCCTGTACATTTGCATTTTTTTGAAGATTTTTATTTTATTTTTTGGCCTTTATTACATGGCAACAGTTCAGATAGAGACAAGAAACATGTGCAAGAGGGGAGTTAAGTGGTATACGACTTACCAACTACGCCACAAGGACGCCCTGTTTTTTTTTTTTTCAAGAATTACAACCAGGATATGTATAGATCTGGACATTTTAGAGTTGAAAAATAATACATGTCAAAGCCTTCTGGTGGTTAAACAACAACACAAATGGCGTTTCTGAACAGTCACTGACATATTTGGTGTTCTGGACGTACTGTCTAAACTAGAAGCAAATTTATCAGTCCAGCGCTAGAAAAAAACTAATTCAAATATTATTTGTTATTATTATTTGTAAATATTTGTATGTTTCACAAACCCTATTTTACCCTTTTAGGATTTTTTATTTATGAATAAGAATGAAAGAGCAATTACTCTTTGTAACTGTGTATTACAGTAGAAGAATGTAACCTAAATATGAACATTTCTCAAGTACTGTACTTATGTACAATTGAAGGAAAGGTGTTTAACTTTTATCACTTTGTACTTCTACTTCACTACAGTTCAGAGAAAGACATTGCTCTGTTTACTCTATTATTTCTATTTGACAGCTAAAATGCAGGACTTGTATGTAAATGTATATGTACTTTATAGAATTGTCACTTTGAATACTTCTGCTGCCACCTCCTAATTTACCACAAGTGACACGGCAACCGAATGAAGTACAAACGTTGGGGAAATACTTTTTTCCCATGTCTTTAACAAATTCAAGAATTAATTAATTAACTTTTTAATTTCAAATCCAAGAATGATTTGATGAAGTCATTCTTGGCAGTAAAAGTGAGATCATGGCGTGCTCATGATGTCTCATTTTCAAGTGAAGTGTTGCAACAAAAAAAAAAGTGCTGTGATTAGTAGCAAAGCAAAGTTTACCGAGGGTTACTGTGTGCCGCCACATGCAGCTCAACTTTCCAAAACTAAATCACATTCCAGTCTTTGAACATCTACATCCATTGTTTGATTAGAAAAATGATTAATTTAAAGAAATAACTACAACTACAATAGAAAACTCCCCTCTGATATGAGCATGTGGGATTTCACTTCTAATGAAATATTTATTCATTTCTCTATTTAGCAGTTCAAGCTAAATGATTGCATCAAGCTGCTTTGAAGCAAGCGTGGCATTTGACTTGCAAATGGAAGCAGGCGTTTGTAATTTAGGTCTGCAGCCGCGAACAAGACGATGATATAATCATTGTCTATTTTTGATGATGCATACAGACAAACACCGCCACAGAATTAAGTGCCAACGGGCCCCCACACCCCCCCGTAATCAAGTTAAGTCAGTGAATGGCACAGCAAGGCCCGTGCTAATAGCCAATCGGACGCTTTCTTGAAAACTTCGCCAAGCCATATAGCCTTGCTAAAGGAGACAAGACGGACATTCATCTCATCAGCATTGCAATTACTGAGATTAGAGGCATGCATGATTACAAACTATTGTGAAAATAATTAGATTTCATCAGGGTCGACTTCTTGCTTACCAATCCGTGCTTGGTTGAGGGGATGACGATGGGCAAGAGAAGACATTATTGCGCCAGGACACAAAACAAAGTTCACATTAGGTTGTACAGTCAGATAAAGTCTGGTATGTAGATGAAGCATGTCTTAAATAGGCCCAGGTCAGGTCGGAGGTCAGAGAGGAAACACAGTTGACTGTCCACCTCAAATGAAGCCGAGCCTTGTGGGTATGTGCAGTATGTGTTGTATGTACATGAGGAAGAGTTTCAGTGTCACCAGTCATGAGGCGGGACGCTCACGTCAGACCTCAGCTACCATTAAAACTTTGCCTGTTGTTCTCTGAGCACCTGCATTTTCTCCTTTCCTCAACATTATGGTGTTATAAACATAGTCAAGCAGCTAACATGACAGTTTGGAGATTTAAGCGTCAATGTGGCCTGTGAATAAACACAAAATGTGCTGTAAATCAAATGGATAAAAAAACAACTACATGAATCAAAAATGTTAATTTACTGCTCATGTTCAAAATAATGGAGAAAAAAACATGTTTCATGACATGAGGTCGGTGTGGCATGCTCAGACTTTCCTATATTCTAAAACTTATAGTAAATAATCAATAATAAATTACTTTGGCTGGGAGCTAGGTGATGTACAGCTGTGTTGCTAAGGCACCCGTCACTAACAGAAAATACGCTTGTGCCTTCTTGCAGCGAGGATTGACACCACTCTCATTTCTGTACCCCAAGTATAAGGCTACAGCCAGTTAGCTTAGCTTAGCATAAAGACTGGAAAAAGGGGATAACAGCCGGCCTGGCTGTATCCAAAAGTAACAAATTCTGCCTACAAGCACCTCTAGAGCTCACTGTTTAAGATGTTGTATATCGTTTGTTAAAAAGCACAATTTGCTGTTTCACTACAGCCGTACTCTTTCTTGGGGAGGACCAGTAACTTCCTGTAGTCTACACTGGCTGCCTGGCAACTGGTTCCAGTCTTGATCTAAGCTAAGTTAGCTAACTGCTGGCAGAGCCTCATTCTTTCTTCCACCCCTGTAATCCCAAAGTGGCGACAACACTCCAAGAAGTTACTGTGCCAACTTAAGAGATAGTTTAAACAAACAAGATACAACATGTGTATTACTGAGCTTTAGAGCCGCTGGTGGGCAGATTCTTTTACCTTTGGACAGAGTCAGGCTAGCTGTTTCTCTCTGTTTCCAATCTTTATGCTAAGCTAAGCTAACTGGCTGCTGGTTCCTGCTGGGCTACATATTTATCGCACAGACATGAGAGTGGTATCAATCTTCTCATCTAACAAATAAACTTATTTCCCAAAATGTACAACTTCTCCTTTAAAGAGGAATTCAAATTCATGAACAAGATATATTTTATCAGACCAGGAAATGAAAGGGAAATAATAGCAGGATCCAGTGCCGGCATTAAGTACTTGCAGGAGAATGCAGCTGATAAGTGTGCAATAAAAAAAACACACACCTTAGAGAAGCAAGCACATTCCAACATCTAGATCGGACATGCCGTGGAAGGCAGTCCCTCCCTGCTTAGCTGACAGTTTTCAGGACAAAGGAAGTACTTTTCTCAAACTTGTACTGTTGTCATGCCCAAAATATGAAAGTATTCAAGGTCTGCCCCTTAATTTTACACATGTTGGAGTGAACAAACATCTAAACAGAATATATGTTGTAGGGAACTATAGTGGCAATTAGAAGTCTAAAAATATTTGCCTCTTTACAAATCATGCAAAAGGGGAATTCTTGCAAACTGTACTCAGGCAGCGAGAAACAAAGCACACATTTCATGGAGCGCCACAAGCAGAGTGGTGACATCAACTTACCTGTGTCTTCCTGTACTCGATCAGCTGTGACAGGCCAAAAACTGTGGCGACCGCCCCGCCGCCGATGATCGCCGTCCGTTTCAGAGCCTTCCTGAACGCCATCGGCCCTGCTGAGAAAGAAAAGTGCAGTGAGAAGACGGAGCGGGGACGCCCGGGCTACGAGGCTCCAACATGAAGGAGGCATGCAAGCCTGAGAGAAGTTAGGTGAGGTAGTAAGGCGAGTGGGAGGATCCAAAAAGCTGCATGTCAGGCTAAAAGAGAAAACAGGAGACAAGTTCCCCTGAAGAAGGAACGCTGTGTTTATGTTGCACAGAAGAAGAAGAGAAAGACCTATAAACTCTTATTTAGAAATGTTGACAATTCTGATAATAGAATACATATCTTTTTATAACATATCTTTTTAAAAGTTAAAATTGTCCAAACATTGTCTTGTTTTCATGTAAAATAGAAAATGATCACATTTGAGAAGCTGGAACCATCAAACTTGCGATGGCCGTTTGTCATTATTTTTGACATTTAAAACAGTACATGATCAGACAAATTGATCAGCTTAAGAAAATATTTTAATTGACAGATGAATCAATAATGAAAAGCAGCCACACCTTTAGCAAAATTAGGTCACATTGCATTTAGTGTGTGGTGACTGTTCTGTGCAATGCATGTAAATTGAAATTAAAATTAATAATTGATAATTATAAAGTTAATTTGCTCTTCAGGCTTTGCAGTAATACATTATCCTGGCAGGCAACATCTTGCACATGCTCCAAAATAAGTCAAGCTTAGGTACCGGTATCAGATTCTGCCAAAAACGTTGAGCTACAGTGTATAGACAACCCTTTGGTGAACAGTACTTAGGTTCAACGGCTGATTTTAATGAATTTTGGCCCTTTAATTACATACAACTCCCAACCTCTTCCAACTTTGTTGCAGTAGTTTAGGGTGAACCTTTCCCTGCCTGAATTATGACTGTCTAAATACTTTTGGCCTTAAAGTGTAGTTCTCCCTGTTTGTAACTAGGGCTGCAGCTAACTACCTTATTATTCTCACTATTGATAAATCTGCAAATTATTGTCTCAATTAATTTTTTGGTCAATAAAATGCCAGAAAATAGTGAAAAATGTTCAGCTAACACTGTTCAGTTTACTATCACGTAGGACCAAGTTAGAACTAGAATTAGGGAATATTTGGCATGTTTCACTTAAACAATTACTTAAATCATAAACTAATTCTCGAATATTTTCCGTATAATTCACTGACCAAATAATTAATTCTAAGTCTAAGTCTATATAAACCTTGATTCACTAATTGAAGAACTTTCCAAGTTGGGGCAAGACATTAAGAGGGCAAAAATGATCAACTCAGTCATCTAATAAACCATATGACTGAAACAGGTTAAAGGTTGTGTAAAATGGAAATTAAAATAAATATACAGTCTATTTGCAGTTTATGACAAAGCAGCTAGGAGGATCCTGTTTCCACATTTTCATAATGACCCTGCGTACCATAACGAGCAGAACATGATACCAGCTCTGGCAGCTGGGGCAGCCCAAAAAAGTGTTTAGTACTTTGAATAAAGGTTTCCAGGGAGTGGCATACGCCGAAGCAGATTCTAATGCATTTTAATAAAAATGCTGCTACAGATGGCACAAATGTCAATAACCAGTTTGGTATGTGACCTATTAAAAGCAGCATGCTGCTGTGTCTGCCAATACTAGCACCAAAATTCAGTGTCATATTTTCACTGCCAACTTTTGACCAAATAATAAATAGTATGTCACTTAATACAACCATTGAAGTGCAAGAATATAAAACTGCACAGCAGGATTGTGGGATATGTGATTACTAAATGCACCTTGGTTTAGACAATTAAGCCTCTTTTATTACCTGTTATAAAGGCAGGTATAACATCTTCTCCACTGAACTCATATCATCCACTGCATTAAATGCTAAAGCTGTGAGCTGCAGTCTGACTGAAATATAATTATATACTCACTGAGTGTAATCAACAGAGAGTTTTAATGTCTTGTGATAGTCGGTGGTTTAGGGGCTGTTCTACACTGGCAAAAAAAAACAAGAAAAAAAACTGAATTAGACTTTAATACTGCCTAAATGCTGGCTAGTCATATAAATAATCCGGGCCTAAATATCAGGCCTCAGTGGGGTTTCTTGGTTTAGATCATGGTAGTTCTAATACGTGAGGTTTAGTACAGATATGAAAGTTATATTTTTCTCAATTAACTAGTATAAGTCATAATACCACATTTTTTCTACTATATCCCTTTTTTCACTAATAAAAGAAGCAGACGTTCTGTAGCCTATCAGATACTGAATTTTTAAGCCAAGATTTTTTACATAAATAAACTATTAAAACAAGATTTCTAAAAAGATTTCTAAAGATTATACTGACTCTAACATTTCACAGAGTAAAAATAAACTTCTCCGTACTCTTAAACAATGTAATGATGACATAGTTTTCTACAGTACCTCAAACCTAATTTGGCAATTCTGTACTGCAATTTCTTTTTACATATCAGTCGACATCATTACCCAGGATGACCCTGATGAAGGCCACAAGCCGAAATGCATCAGGCCTGACAATTAAGTTGTTCTTTATCCTACAACTGTTGCTGGAGTTTTGACCTCTTTAGACTTTTTTCCCTTCTCCATACGCCTTGAAAGTAGGGCTAATAAATATTAAGGGCTGGGCAATAAAATTAGAACACTAATCATTGTGATATAGGTTTATATAGATATAGGTGTTAAAACTACAATTAATAATCTTCAATTTTCACTCAGGAGCAGGGTTTTTCCTGGCTCAGAACCGGCCTTTGGGGGGTGACGGCATGATCGGTATGTGTACAGTAACGGCAATGACTGAAATGTATCCATTTTCTTGTTATTTCTGACCATTTGATAACTAAATAATTTCACAACCTGGAGGAGTAGAGGTATAAATTAGTGTATTAATAAATATTATAGCATTAAATAAACTATATAATGTTAATATAATAATATATTTGCAGGTTATACTTTGTTTGGAAAATCTACCTTCGGATGGTTTATTAGTTGAGAATCAGCTGTTTCACAAATAAATCCAGTTTCTGATATTTTTCTACACCACTGTGGTTAAAGTATTATTATATTCATTATAATTTCACAGTACAGGCTATATAGCTTACCATTGGTAGCCTATAATAATAATTCCAGTTGGACAAAACAGCAGTTTAATTTTTGTGGGTTGTTTTTAGTCATTAAATTATTGAGCAAGAAAAGTGCTTTGGTGGTTAGTCGCTGATTGGTTTATGCAAATTACTAATTTGTCAGTAACAAAATCTGTGAATACAGAGCAACGAGTTCAACATTTCTAAAGTTTGCTGTGGTGCCTAATGTCCTGCCTCTTCCTGGCTGTGATTGATTTTGGCGCTGGTGATTCTCCTTTGGCACTCGCTAAAACCTATTTGAGATTCGCCAAAAACCTTCTCCATGCAGAAAAAACCCTGAGGAGTCTTTAAACTTGAGAGAAATACGGAATTTGACATTTATCGTGATAATTATCAATTATCGACTGATTTAAAGTTTTTTATCGTGGTAACATTTTTGGCCATATCGCCCAGTCCTACATATAGAATCTAGAATATTCAAATGTGAAATCTTTACCTACATAAAATTGTCCAAACTGTTTTTTATTTAAATCAGGGATTTGTTCAAATAAATAAGCAAGATTACACCCTAATGCCAAGGTTTTCAATACTCTGACACATAACACATTTCCATTATTGGAATTCAATACAAAGCCACATATTAGATTTGGCTTCTTTAGTTAAAAGTACAATGTTGGTGTACTTATATCAGCACTTTTACTTTTACCGAAAATTTAATCAAAATCCAGCTAGGGCTGGACGATATGGTTAAAAATTTTATCACAATAAAAAGTTTTATATCTTTCGATATCGATAATTATCAAAGTATAAAATCGTTATATCTTTTGAGTTTAAAGGCTGATTTTTGCTCCTCAGTGAAAGCTGAAGAAACCTGATGGTTAATTTTGGTTTCAACTTTTCTTTATGGTCAGAACATGACACACCTTTGATTCCAAACAGTGGATCACTTCACAAATCTGATAAATCTATGATAAAAATCTTTTTCAACAAATACGCACAAGTAAAATTAAGTAAAAGCTTTTTTTCTGTCCTTTTTCCTCAACAAAATAAACATCTTGTTAAAAAAAACAGTCCAAATTAGTGTGTGATTCAAGTGAATAAAATCAAACATTTATTGAATATTTATTGAATATTTTATATATTGCTATGAAAAAATATATATCGCGATGATTGCTGTTATTGTTTTATTGTCCAGCCCTATATCCAGCCTTACTTTGTGTATTGTATCAAAATCTTCTCTGTGGCATATCAAGGGCTTTCACAACCTCTGACATGCTGCTTATTAGTAAAAACTATAAAGGCCAAACATGAAAAAAATGTGCACTAAGGAACCCTTTTGTAGTTTAGATAGCTGAACCGCAAAACCGTCGAAGCCAGCGACATAAGCAGAACATCCTCCTCCTTCACACTTTGGGAAACCACTACCCCATTAAACTTACATCAATACGCAGACTCATTATGAGTCAGCAGAGGAGGGGGGGCTTCCTGTCGGTTTTTTGTAGAAACACATGGCGATGGTCCATTGACATTTTTCTCTTTTTTAGGCCTGTGTTTTTCCAGAGGATAGCCCTTTGTAGTAGTGACAAATCCCACACAGCAGGTTTGCTTTTAACGTTTAAACAGTAGTATATGGATTTAAGATGTCTGGTCGTGCGGTTGTCTATCACCACACAGGGGGAAGTCGCTGTTATTTTAAACTGACATCTTGCTGTGGATTAAAATGTCAGCTCAGTTTGAGGAAAACCAGCAACAAGCTTCGTCTTAACAGTCACGAATAAGCTCTTTAGTTATGCTATAAAAAAGACGAGTTAAACACCTCAACAGGAAGAGGCTAACGTAGTAGAAAAAATTAAGCTGTTTTTATGGTTTTAAATAACCAAAATACACACATAAATTTGGTGAGGTCCTTAGCTAAAACAACTGAGGAGAAGAGGTTATTCTTTCGTTGTGACGTTAGTTAGCAAAGAGCAACTCGCAGATGTTGCTCTGCTTTTTGGCACAACGCCAAAAATCACAGGGTTAACCATTCGTTAGATATATTATAAAGTCCGAAAAACACGCGGTGATAAAACAGACGTTCCCACTTACAGGATTTCTTGTTTTGTGGCAAGATAAAACTCGCTCGGGGGGATGCAGGGCGGCGACTGATGACATCGGTTGCTATCCAAACCGTAGCTTGTGTTTGACAGCTACAACCAGGAAGCCGAGCAGCATGGAGTGACGCCGCGGAATGCCAATCGAAACGCAGAACTCGGACACGCTCGTCCTATAGCGTTGGAGGGGAGGCGGTCCCATGTTGTTAACGTAACGTGAGTGTAAGATTACACAACGCCGGTCTCCCCTCCATCCTCCTCCTTCAGGATAATAATAAAGAGGAAGAAGTGCCACCAGCTGTCGTTTTCTCTGTCTTTCAGCACAGCAGGAGGCATGGAGGAAAAATATAAATAGGCCTACGTATTATACGCATATAGCATATAAATACACTGACATTTAAAATAATTTCTTAAACTAAACATGTGTTTTAAGATGTAAAATGATGTTCTTCAATTTATGTTCAACCACAGATTAAAGAACAGCTGATAAAGGTGATGTTTGTCGTTCCCCATCAATGCCAAAAGACATTTGCTTTGTGTAGTAACCCCCAGGTTTGATAGTGTAGTTTAAAAAATCGTAATAAAATTCCTACATATGATGCAAGAAATTGAGCCACAAGCATTATTTCCAGATTTTCTGAACCAGTTTCTGTGCCCAGACCAGTCAATGGCCCACACACACACACACACACACACATACACACACACTACCCCGCCCCTCTGTGGCCTGTGCGTAATAGGGTTTGGCACAAGGGTGCGCACCACGTAAACAAAAGCACATTGTCGGTGGCATTGGCAGCCAATCTGCAAGCCAAGAGTGGGAGAAGTGAACAGTCATTTCCTTTGCTCTCCAGACAGCGAGTGGACTTTTCTGGTGGAAGCTAAAGCTTTAAAAGATCCGCAAGCAACACGCAGCAGCAATGGGATTACTTGTCACTGTCCTGCTGCACTGGATGGAGGTCTGAGGTATTGCATAGGCCTATTGTACTTTTTCTGCACTAATTTATGATGAAGCCAATGGCTGCATGTCAGTGTAAGTGATTCCCTGTTTGTTCTTTTGTTTTTATTTCATAGACACAGTCTAGCGAGCTCTAACATCCTCCGGAAAATAAGACAACTAAAGCTTTAAGGTAATAAAGTCTGGTCTCTATGCATCCCTCTATACTATTTGTCTGCATACTACAAAATATGTCCCGTTTAAGTGGGACGTAAAAAAGTCTTACGGTCATGTCTGTCTTTCGATAAATGGGGATTTCTGCGCCCTTTAGTGCGCTCAGTTTGTTTCCAACGGGTTTTTAAAATAATCACGCGAACACATTAGAACGCAATGTGATACCGTATGTAGTTGCCTACTTTGTCCACTTTGGACTGACTGCATTTTGCCCATATTTGCAGAGGCCATGCCGTGTATCCAGACCCAGTGCGGCTCCTCTCCACAAGGAGCCAGTCCGGCCTCTCAGAGCTCCAGCGGAGAGCGCAGCGGCGACTTCCTCACCCCGGAGTTTGTCAAGTTCAGCATGGACCTCACAAACAGTGAAATCTCAGCTTCAACGTCGGGTCCTACTTTTGGCCCCTTGGGTGACACTTATGGCTCCGGGTACGAGGTGAAGCCCCCGTGTCTCTTCCAAATGCCGGTGCAGGGGGAGCTTCCGTCCATCAAGGTGGAGGATGCGCACGGGTGTCCGCGGTATCAGTCGAATCCGCATCACCCGCACCAGTCCGACGAGCTGCTCTCCTCCCCAGGGTCCGTTTATTATTACCGGTCTCCGTCGCCGCACACCCCCATCACATCCAACTTCCAACCTCTAACTGGACACATCTGGGAGGACTCAAGCTCTCTGTATAATTTTCGACAAGACTATTTGGCGGCGGCGCACAGGAAAAATACACTATCCAGATTCTCTCTGTTTTCCCTCAAACACGCGCAACAGGGCAGTCAGAGCTTGTCCAGTTGCCAAATTAAATATGACGGATCTCTCCATGTGCCCATGAACCTGGACGCAGCCACGGAGCACCAGCCGCTAGACAACCCCGGAACTTTGGGCTCCTCTGCCCTCGGAAAGCAGCCCGGAGTGGGATTTCCTCACCCTCTCCAGCTCGCCCACGGCCACCACTTTATGGACTACCAAACTTCTTCTGCTCCCAACCGAGGACCGCTGAGCACGGAGGGGCTGTGCGCAGTGTGCGGTGATAACGCAGCCTGCCAGCACTACGGAGTGCGCACTTGCGAGGGCTGCAAGGGTTTCTTCAAGGTTTGTTCTCAATGCAACTTTACTTTTTTAGCTGCATTGGAAAATGCATTTTAACTGGATATTTGCAGGCAGCTGATGGTCCTACATGTTGCAAGCATATTTATTATGCTGAACAATTTAGGTTGAATAAAAAGGCTATATTTGTAAGGCAGCAGTGGTGCATGTCAGATGTGAAAGTGTTTTTCATTTCAATGGGAAAATACCAGACTTTTTAAAATAGATGTATTCACTTTTTTTGAAAACATGGCATGACCACACTGCAGCCTAATTAAAGCTAACTTATGAGTAATAAGCTATAATGTAAAATTTCCACTGGGACCCTTGACCAGCCTCCTAAATTGGATATTAGACTTCAGCCACACGTTTTGATCTCTTGACACATGCCTGTTAGGGGCAAATGTCTGTATGAAAACTGGCCACCAACGTGCCATGAATTAAAAACTTCCCCTTCTTTTCCCAGAAGGAGATTCCCAGGGGCGACCCTCCAAATTATGAATGACCACGACCCTGTATTTACCCAGACTGCCCTGTCCGCCTTCTGAATGCCTCAGATGGCCCACAGGAGCAGGAGTGCTGCTGATCATTTTCAAAAGACCATTTAAGACTTTTTACATTAGTCTTAATAAAAATAAGTCTAAGCTACCAAAAACAGTTTTAGCATGACGAATCCTTCTAAAGAGGTTCCCCATGTCATCCGAATAGACGCATGTAGAAAGCCCCAATTGTTCCCCTATACACTTTATAGTGCGACAAAGAATGTCCAAAAAGGATTGTCTTTTGGCTACCAAGATGATTCTGGATGCAGTTTTATGGTTTTAATGATGTCATTGTGGTTTGTTATATCATGGAATTCATTTGGAGAGGATTTCAGAGCAATATAACACCAATCTTTGGTTAGTTTCTTTGAGTCAGTAAAGTTTCATGCAGCTTAACAAAAAAAAACTAAATAAATAGACAAGAGGAGATGAAGGGAATGAGGTTCAGAAAAGGAATCAGGCTGATAGGCATCAGTTTAAACTCTAATTCTTATTTGAGCTCGGGTATTTTATTTTTAAACTTTATTTTCTGTAAACTCTAAATCTTTTTTCTATCTCCATACAGCGTACAGTACAAAAACAAGCCAAGTACGTGTGTTTGGCTGCCAAAAGCTGCCATGTGGACAAACGCAGGAGGAACCGATGCCAATATTGTCGCTTCCAGAAGTGCCTTGCCGTGGGAATGGTCAAAGAAGGTAAACCAGTAAACCTTAAAACTACATTTAATATTTGACTTTAGGGGTCAGGTAGTGGTAATTCCAATTCTAGTGATTTCAACAGGAAAACAAAACCTGAAAAGTGACCTGTGTTTCTCCTCATGTTCTGCAGTGGTGAGGACAGATGGTCTGAAAGGTCGAAGGGGTCGCCTGCCATCCAAACCTAAAGCTGTTCCGGACTCGTCTTCGCCAGTTAGCTCCCTCCTGAGTGCCCTCATCAGGGCGCATGTGGAATCAAACCCTCCACTTTCTCTCCTTGACTACTTCAAAGTAAGAAGTGTTGTCATCGTTTAATTGCTTTACCATTAAGTGAGGTGTGATGTAGTTTTCAAATACATTTTTAAGTAGACACAAAATAAGATCATATCAGAGCAGTATTTTCTATCTTTCAACTTAACCCCACTGATGACCTTTCACTAGGTAAAGGAGAGTCCAGGGAGCCCACTAGGAGACGACGCTCAGCATGTGCGGCAGTTTTATGACCTCCTGACCAGATCAATGGAGGTGATTAGAGGTTGGGCACAGAAGATCCCAGGCTTTACATCACTGCCCAAACACGACCAAGACCTCCTCTTCTACTCGGCTTTCCTTGAGCTCTTTGTTTTACGACTGTCATACAGGTAAAGAGTGCATAAAGGGACTCAATAAACACAGCAAAATCCAGGAATGGATTTGTTATTATAGCACTTTTTGGCATGAATGGAAGATGGGTTAACAGCTGAAGAGACCCCATTTGGTGAGGTTTCTTTGAACCAATCTTAAAAGTGTAACTAGTTTATGGTCACCGCTGCCTTTCAGCTTTAGCATAAGCTGTCATACTGTTTCAGATCCAACCCAGAGGAGGGGAAGTTGATCTTCTGCGACGGGTCGGTGTGGCACCGACTCCAGTGCCTGCGGGGCTTTGGGGAGTGGATTGACAGCATTGTTGAATTCTCCTCTAATCTGAAAAGGATGAACCTGGATGTATCCACCTTCTCTTGCATATGCACCCTCGCCCTGGTCACTGGTGAGATGCTCAAAAATACTTCACCTTATGGTTTCTGTCTATACAGAGCGTCATCTCCTAGTGATGCTGCATTCATTTTCCAGGATTTCATAGCTGTATCTTTAGCCTCTATGTTGTGATTGAGAGTGCGTAACGCAAGCTAGTTAGCAAGTAATGGATAAATAGTTGAAATAACGTTAGTTAGTTAAAAGTAATGGATAAAAGTTAGCAAAACGTTATAGATAACCAGCTGGAATTGTTAGCAAAATGTAATGGAGGAAGGTTGAAATAGTTAAATAAAAAAATAATGGATAAAGGTTAGCTAAAAGTGATAGATAAACAGTTGGAATTTTAGCTAAAAATAATGGTAATAAGTTAGATAAACATGTTGGAATATTTAGCTAAAAGTAATTGATAAAAATTAGCTGAACATGATGGATATTTAGTCAGCTAAAGCTAACAGATGATTTGTTGAAACGGTTAGCTAAAAGCAATGGATAAAAGTTAGCGAAATATGATGGATAAACAGTCGGAATAGTTAGCCAAAGGTAAGAGATGAATGGTTCAAAATAGCCAACATTAATGGATAAAAGTTAGCTAAATGCTAAATAGCTTAAGGTAATGCATAAAAGTTAGCGAAATGTGAAGGATAAACGGTTGGAAAAGTTAACTAAAGGCAATAGATCATTTTTTGAAATGGTTAGCTAAAAGTAATGGATAAAAGTTAGCTAAATATGATGGATAAATGGTTGGAAAAGTTAACTAAAGGCAATAGGTGAGTGGTTGGTTAGCTAATGGATAAAAGTTAGCTAAATGCGATGGAAAAGTAGGCTAATCACTAAAGGTGATACATAGCAAAACTTTATGGATAAATGGTTGAAATCTCTAGATAGATGGACAGATTAAATGTTTTGTGTCAGACTAGGTTTGTTATTATATTAAAGGCCTGTAAATGTGACTGAAGATGTTTGAAATAAAAGCTCAGAATATACAGAATTAAAAACATGAATAATCTCTTACCAATAGCCTACCACTATTTCGCCACTAAAGAAAATGAAAGAAATACCAATGTTTAGAGAGTTAGTTAGCCTCATTATTTACTAGCTAATATCTTTGTTTGAAATCTGCTTTACGGATTTACTGCAGAGCGGCATGGACTGAAGGAGCCAAAGAAAGTGGAGGAGCTGCAGAACAACATCATCAAGTGCTTGAAGGACGGCGATGGAGGCTCAAACTGTTGGTCCAACCACTTGTCCAGACTTTTGGAAAAGCTGCGTGAACTCCGCACTCTGTGCATCCAAGGCCTGCAGAGGATTTTCTATTTGAAGCTGGAGGATTTGGTGCCCCCGCCTGCAATAATAGATAAGTTATTCCTTGACACGTTGCCATTTTAGAGATATAAGGGCATACAAATAAGGATGTATTTTCTCTGCAATGGCACTGTTAGACTTGCTTTAATCCCAACAGACATTCCTGACATCTGTGCATTGCATAAAAACACATTTAATACACAATCTAACATTGAGTTATTAAACCACATTTTCCTCAAGAAATTAATGAAAAGAAAATGAGAATTTGAATTCTCTAGAATTGTGATCAAACGGACCACTTTTATTGCTGTCTGCAAAAAAGGAGAAATTCATTTACAGTCCTACTTTATTCTTTTTATATGTTTGGTAGGTAAAGAGCCAAACCAATTAATTTTTTTTTCTGCTTCTCAGTCTGTGTAGAGGCATATTTGATATGAGTGTGTCACACCATTTTTAGGTTTTTCATAACATATATTAGTGATTAATATAATGATATCCAGTAGCCTGTTGTGTTCTCAGCGTAAACTGTCATTGTCCATGTTTTAATAAATATGACCGTTATATACTACTGCTGGAATTTTTATTTTTTTTGTTACTTAATTTTTATTCAATTGTTTTTATTTTATTTTTTAACTAATTTTTACATTTTAAAAGATTTATTTTGTAAATTAAGATGCCTATTTCAAGTTATTTTTTCACAGTCAAATTACCTTTTGTAATGTCTGCTGCAGCCATGTGTTTTAGAAATTGGCTTATTTTGAAGCTGTCACATAAAACATTGAAACCTCAGTTTTCATGTTGCATAGAGAAATAATAGAAAGTTTCTTTTAAACGCATTTTGTGTTGTCTGAAAGTTTAAAGCTATACCTGATGAGGGAAATATTTAGAATTGAATTTATATGAAGGGCCATAATCTACAAATGTGCATGTGTGCATGTGTGTGTGTGTCAAGGTCAAAGGTCATAGTAACCCTCAATATATTAAAGTACAAAGACAGTCCAGCTGACAACCATCATACATCATTTTGCAAGACATGAACGTAGATGTAAAAAATGTGTGTGTGTGTGTGTGTGTGTGTGTGTATGTGTGCGTGTGTTTAATGGCCGCTGGCTGCCTGACATTTCTGCAGCCCTTTGGTTAGATCTGGCATTAAAGAAGACATTTTCTGTAGCTGTTAGTGAAGATAAAGGCTCCTGCACCAAGAAAATTCAAACAGGAAAATATATGAACATACAGCTGCTGATCACAGTTAAATACAACCTAAGACCTCCTGTTTCTCATCCTTAAAGCCTGTCAGTTGATTAGAATTAAAACTCACAGTGTCCAGTCAGCAACCAAATCCTTAAAACAGAACCCTAAATATTTTTAAATTATGTATTAAATCATAATCAGATCAACAAGGGGAAATTAAATCGTTATAAATCATCCCATCTGATTCGTACTCATCCTTGTCTGCAACAATGAGACGCATGTTTTTTTCTTCTGGCAAAAGGAATTGATTTTATGGTTTGAAAAAGGTCTTATAAAAAAATGGATGACGTTCCCAAGGAGGTTTTAATAGGCGTGCAGATCAATAACTGAGGCTGTTCAATGCTGTTCGGCATGGCGGGGCCGAGATAGAAATAAATCTATAACGGTATCGGTGAAACGTCCAATTTATTCTGATGATGATGATGATTGACAGGTAGAGTTGGAGAGTGTAATACAATATCAGATACTTTGCAGCAGAACTACAGTGCTAGCTCATATAGCAATTTTATATGTTTGGACATTAAAAGACTTTGTTAGGTGTGGTAAGGTCACTACTGAATACTAAAGTAAGGCTCCAGTGTAACTCCACAGGAAGATGAAATAAAGAAACATTACGAAGTGTAGTGTGAAATTAAAGTACCTCTAATTAACTAATTATAGAGCCTCATATTCAGATGGGTGACAAATAAAAGGGGGAACAAAACAACATAAAGTGTCTTAATAAGATGTTTAAATTATTTATCATTTATGAATAGACAATATTAAGTATAGAAAGTGCAAGCAAATGTAAAGAATACATGGATCAGAAAAAACAAAAACCTCCACTGTGTCACAAAGACCTTGGATGGTATTTACACAAAGGGAGAAGAGATATGCTAAAAGATGATGAAGCAGTTAAAAACAGAGACAGAGCCAGCACTGTCTGCAAGGTCGATGCAGCACAGAGGAACTGCATACTGAAACTCTGTTGGAGGCACCATTCTTCGATTCTAATAACTGATGAATCGTTTAGATAATCTCTCAGGGAAAAGTTGCCAATATTCTCTGGTTCAGCCTCTCCAATGTGAGGATTTGTTGCTCTGCTTAGTCTTATGTGATACCAAACTGAGTTTTTTTGTTTTGTTTTTGTTTTGGACTTTTTTAAATAACAAAACAAGACACTTGACAAATTGTGACAGACAATTTTCACTGTTTTCGGACACTTTCTGGACAAATAATTTAGAACAAATAATCAGCTTATTAACTGAAGAGATATTCCCTGACTTGGAGTTTGCATAATGGTGGAGGAGGGCTCTGACACGCTGATCTAAAATCTTTTATAGGTGTACAGCTGGGTTGAGATGTGGTGACTTTGAAGGCCATACAATTCACATAATTTTCAAATGAGTCCCCTACAGTAATATTATAGCAATGAAGATTGCCACATGAGAGTACCACAGACATTTAAAAAAAACCTATTGACCTACACTATATGGCTGTCTTTCATAGTCTGGGCTAGTTCCAATGAAGGAGAATGTTAATGTTGCAGCATTCAATGATATTTAAGACAATAGTGTGCTTCCAGCAGTGTAGGCCCTTTCCTGTTTCAAAGCCACAACCATCTTTGGGATGAGCTGGAATGCCAACTCCGACCTCTGAGTTGGACTTCCCTAATGGACTTGCAACTGAATGGGAGCAAATCCGTACAGCTTACAGGTTAGAGACAGAGAGAAGAAATCTGATGGAAAGCCTAAAACCAGTAGAATGGAGGCCCGGGTTTCCACGTACTAGTGGCCATGAAACGTATGTCAAGTCATTATAGTAATGTGCTACCTGCAAACACACATTTTGGTTCCCTATACCCTGTTAAATTAAGTACAAAAGGACACTCAGGTGAATACAGACACCGTTGTGGAATCCTTAAAGAAATATCAAAGATAAAGATATTAAATCTACAGGAGGGAAAGAGAGACCTCTGCTGCTGAAACATCCTCACCCCTCTGAGGTCTTGATTCAATCAACACCTTAACTTGCCCCAGAAACAGGTTGTTTTTTTTGGGTTGGGGGGGGGGTGCTGAAGCCTCGTGGCCCTCAGGCTGGTTGCAGTCACACAGGAGCCTCGAGTATTTTATCTCGAGAGCACGACTTGTGGGATTTTTCTGAAGCTCAGACCGCCGACTTTGATCTCTGCATCCATCCGGCTTCAATACAGCTTAACTCTTATCACCGCCAGCCCAGAGACCGCTAGCATCAAGACGGATTTATAGGCAGGTACCCCCAGGTACTTTCAACTTGTAATCCATTACAGATAATTACAGATTACTGATCTGATGCTTCAATAGTTGTTGTAATTATAAGTAAGTTTGTCAGCGGTCACACATATAACATTTCATTGATCCATTCTTATAAATAAGAGAAAATAAAATCACTTAAACGTCAACATCCAAAGCAGTTCAACCTGCTTTTACATAAAAAATAATACTTGAGAAACAGGGAATTTAGCTTTTGTGAAGCATAAATGCAAGATCCAACATGCATTCACGAGAAATAAAGTCACTTTTGCAGACTCACAGACATTTTTCAGTTATAATAACTCTTGGAACCCCTGATGAAAGTATAGTTTTCACAACTAAAATTTTGCTGTCTGGTCTCCTTTAGGTACAGTTGAAATGTTTCTATCTTTATCATACTTTTAAACTGTCATTGTTATTTCAAGCTTTTTACAATCATCAATACTCATATCCTTTAAACATGACTCTTGAGTAATCCAAAAATCAATCCCGTGGGTTTGCTAGTACAAATGGACACGTGTTTTATATCTTTATATTGAGATGATTAGGCGTATATTACTTGAGAGGCAAAAGCTTTACCTATAGCCTAATTCAGTGTTTGAACTGGGCCGGTGTAACACCAAAGTCTGTGACCTAACAGATTCTGTGACTACACCCAAATGACGATGTTTTCCTAACCATAACCAAGTACTTTTGGTGCCTAAACCCAACCAAGTACTTTTGGTGCCTAAACCCAACCAAGCTGCCACCACTTCACATCGTCAACAAAGCCTCTGGTGCTTAACTTCCCATTTGGGTCACAGAATCTGATAGGCCACACACTTTGGTGTCACACCGGTATACACCAGTACGCAGAAGTCTACCAGCAATTAGCCTATACATTTAACTCTTTGGCCTTAGACCTTTTCTTGTGTTCCGGGACTCCTCACAAGCTTCCGTACACTTCGCTGCCCTCTCCATATCAGGTCTTCTGGGCGCTACGACGCCACCTGCCTGCCTGCTAAACTATGTCGGCGGAGAGAGACGAGGAAGAAGAGAAACTTGGGTGCCTTTCATGCAGCAGTGTGACTAAAGTAGTTTGTCAATACCACTTTTCGTGAACCGACCAATTACAGCCTGGAGGGGGCGGGACATTAAGAAAAGGTTGACAGCTATAGGTGTCATTAACACTGGGGCTACTGGGGACGTGACAATCGTAATATCCACCTCCCTTTTTGAAAGCATTTGTTTAAGAATTTTCTGAAAACTAATTTGCAACGAGAAATGTAATGCAAATGAATAACATAGCAGAAGCAAATGTGCATTGTCCAAAAAAGTAACAAACTAAAAAAACAAGCTACTGATTTCTGCATTATGCATTATATTTTTTTTTTATCACCTGTCATTTTGTGTTTCCCCTAGACATATCCACCATAAATTGGTGCAGAAAAAGTCTCCAGAATGGAGAATACAAAACAAACATGTGCTCACTGGTTCCAGTGAGAGTGATGGGGATTTTGGAAATTATTTATCAAAGGTGAAGTGGGTAAAATCACTGTCATGTGCTATTCATTTCTTCTTTTTGCACAAACCCTATTTTGTTAACCAAGGGTAAAAGCACAAAAAGTGCACAACATAACTACTTATAGGGGCTATAAGGCAGT